>BLKM01006043.1:0-10110 GCA_013340265.1 Coptotermes formosanus
TGTGTCCTGTGGTGTGTGGTCACTCGCCTCCCAGTACGGCGTTTACATTTCAAAAAATTACTTTCAGATCTCAAATAATTCAGCTTATTAATTAACTTTGGAAGCATGAAATAAACCGTGAAAGGAGAAAATTACAACAAGACGGTTGTATTGTTGGGGAATTTGGAGAAATGTGTGTAGGATGGACCGAACGTGGGGTCGGGTGTGTTGAATCAAGAACTCTATGCTGAATTTTGGGTGAGAAACAGAAATTTCAACCTGACGAAATACAGGACCTTCCTTTTATTGTGACACTGAGCACGACAGATATATCGCACAGATAGCCTGCATCCGCCGGGACATCCAGTGACAGCTGTGGTGCTGAGGTCAGCGATAAAGGAAACACACTGTATAGAAGTAGAGGGAGTTTTAACACGTATTGGGTGTCGAATAGTGTGTTATGAGTTTAAGGTAGCAAGCAACCCTCTGTCGCATTAATGCCGATTACTTTAAAATCAACCTACAAAAGATGAGTCCATGTTCAAATAATGCTTCACACCATTAGACACTAAAATTCAGATTCGGCAACAGGGAGGTTTGTAATCTCCACTAAGGCCTGGCCTTCGAACATTACACACTTGATACAGTTAACCTCCCGGCTTACCTATCCGTCGCAGGGACGGAGTTCGGAGCTTTCCCTCAACCTACCCTCTGTCGCACAGACGGATTATAATTTCTCAGGGAAAAGTACTAAGAAACTGGAGCACAGCTATAATTCTCAAGCACCGTTGTGGGGTTTAATACGTAAGAGGATGGGTTAATGGCATTGCGAAAATGGCAGTGCCATTTATGGAACTCAAGCCTTTTCTGTCTGTCTTACTGACTGCTACTGTGTGGCCCTTAATGTTTGTCGTCGGGGTTAATGGGAAAGAACTTTACGTTGTGTGTTCTTCAGCTGCTGGTGTAATTCAGTAAGAATTTGGGAATGGGTAGGCTGTGTAGCCTGCACAGGGACATGTGCATAAAGTGCTCGTAGCGGAGATGCAGCTTCTGTGGATGTGACAAAGACGCGAAGTTAAATTGCAAACAAACTCCTTGAAAGTAGGCTGTGATGATGTCAACTGGTGTAGAGTCCTAGGACGTTCGTTGTGATAGTGATGAACGTGCGTGTTGTATAAGCACTGATGAGCGATACCAAGTCCTTCAGCATTCTATTTCCTGGGCCGCTGCCCTGACCAACACTTCACATTACTTCTTGTCCTTCCGTCCGATGCAGTAAACCACATTCCGAACAGAGACATAATGTAGGAAAAATTAATCATGTTACTGACTTCGTAGAGTAAAGTCCCTTGTGAAAATGCCTCTTGTTATTCAGCTGGCTAAGAAATTCCTCGCACTGTGTGAAACCCGAGGGTTAGTTATTGTGTTCGTAGCAGCCTGCCACTGTTCCCAGGCTTGAGTCACATGAATCCAATCCAAATCCTCCCATCCCATTTATTGAAACGCCGTTTGAATATTATCATATTATCTGCATTTTGGCTTTTCAAGTTGACTGTCTTCTTCAGATTTTCCTACCAAAATTTTGTGTGTACTTCTCTCCCATGCATGCTACGTGACGAAAATATGAACGTACGAATCCCATGAAATGTGAACTTCTTCGAAAGCGTGTGTAGGAATTGTGATCGTACCTCATGGAGAACGCAGACCTTCCCCATTACAAAGACCATTTTGTTAATTTTCAATAGGACAAAAATTGATTTATGTTCTGAGGATCGTACGGGGTACGTAAATACACTTTGAGGTCAAAGTGCGGAGTGTCTGCAATGCCAGGAGTGGTGCTGCGCACATAACTGCAGTGCCTTAAATTTAATCTTCTCTATGTTAAATTATTTGAATTATGGGTGAATCCGAATGACTGAACAACCGAGGCTCTATGGAGAATTCGTAGTACAGTATGATTGCCTGACATAATACATTTTTTAAATTACTTGCATCTCATCATAGCTGGAGGAGATTACCTTCTGTACTGTCAGTAATGATGGAGTTAATAACTGGAAATCGGATGAATAAAGCATGAGATCTAGCTGGATTCATTTGACTAATTATAGGCAAAGGAAACCAGTGGCTTAAATCTTCTGGGATACGATGGTATGCCGCTGGGCAAGTAGTGGCCGAAGTTTTGCAGGATCGTGGCGTGCTCACCTTCTCTTTTTTGGACTGGTCGATTCTGAAGATGGAGGCACTACTATCCCTCGAAACGTCTGGAACTGCTCGCCCCACGACATATTGTGATCTCGCAGAAGACTTGGGTCTTCAGCCACATTAGCTGTAAGAACCCCAAATCTCGCATAAAGGAATTCTTTGCGGAGGCTTAAATTGGCCTGTTTCAATTTGCCAGTAAGGGATAAATTCGTAATTTAGTAGAGGTTATTGTAGCTTGAGAAAGGTCGGCTTATTTGAACATTAAAAATTCTTGAAATGGGAACTTGTTGTAGACACCCGTGTGAAAAATAAGACTAATCTGCCTTTCATATAAGGATTCACTTTCTACCTCTGAGAGAACACAGGGTGCCTCAGTTAGAAATGTGAATCGGTGAATGTTATGTAGGAAAGTAGTGGATGTTTACTGTGAAAGTCATACAGCATACGCAAATGAACTACGTAAACTAAATGCAGACATTTTATCTTAAACCTAGTGGTGTATATACTGACGATTAGACTTTAGATGATTAACGTAGTAGTTGAAGTAATCAGATAGAACTTGCATTGACGATAATGTAATAACTGCTTTCCGACTATTGTACTAAACTTGAAATTACGGAAAACAGCAAGTGAATTTTTAATAACGGACTTACGAACCGCCGAATGGTTACAGTATTTCATTACTGCGGGTAACACGTCAGAAATTGCGTTTTATACGGATGGATAATAATAATTGCCCCCTTGTGTTGCGTCGAGCCTTATCTCGTTGTTTGCCAGGCTGACGAGCTGGCTTCTTTTTGTAAATACCGACTAATTCTTGAAGGTGGCCGGCCGTGTGTGGCAATATGGGTCACAAGGACGTTGATCGGTTACAAGTTATGTTGTCTTCTGGAATTTGGCGTCCTGTGATTTAGTAGGCAGAACTGGCTGCCTCCATTTTCGGGCTACTCTCATCTTAGAGGCAGCAGGTTTCTCCGAAACGTCGGTACTTATTAACAGAACTGCACCACGTTAGGTTGTAAAGGGCAGTAATGTTTATAGCTACCGCTGTGAGGACTTAAAATCTGTCATTTTGCAAGCAGTGTTAATATATGGGTACGTGGGATGTGTCACACCCGTGGGGAAGTTAGAGGGAGGTATTAAGCCTCAAGTTCATTGGCCACTAAAAAGCAAAGAACGATTTCCCACCCCTACTTCCATCTGAACCGCTTTCCTTGCGACTGAACCCTTGGCTTCAATGTGATACGCAGTTTATTAATCAAGATTTTAGTTTCTTACAGCGGTCTTGCAGATGCGTAAAGACATCTGGAATGCTACGCTGTGTCGCCCTTTAATTGCCTAGAACACTGTTTCCCAAACGTTTTTGCTGGCGGATCCCTTTTGATTTCGAAAAATAACCACGGATCCTCCCATCCTTGCTCACGTAACATAGAAGTCCGGATGATAGGTATCTAAAATTTAAAATATGTATCTCACGACCGATTTTAGATAGACAGTAACATGTACCAGTAACATGCGTAACAATGCATTGCGTGATTTGACCTGAACATAAAATGATTGTCCGCTCTTCATGGGTACAGGAAGTTTCTTAATTAGGTATTATAACGGTCATACGAAATAAACATTTAGCCAATTAAAGGCGTTCTTCTTTAACAAAATCTTGTTCTTTTAATTAAGAAATAGGTAAACATCAAAGTAGCCTTTTACGGAAATGTAGCCACGAATCCCCTGGGAACTGGTCGCGGATCCCTCGGGATCTGCGGAGCACCCTGCGGTTACCACTGGCCTTAAACATGAAATGCCATTGTCCAGTAACTGCCAACAGAGTAGCTTGTGCGTGGAAAAATTTGTAACGCACGTCTTTTGATTCCGCTTTTAATTACGACTCCTCCGTTATTACCATATTCTATAAGAGAGCGGTAAATATACATTATATACAACTAATTGCAGTCCATTATTTACATTAAAAGCCGTATGTACTGAAATTCTATTACTAAGTAACTTCTATACGTACCTGTGTAATTAAATGCTGAATTACATGTACAGATGCAAAGAGGTCTCGTTCATCTGCACTGACAGCTAAACCACACGTTGCCCATCACTTGCTTGTCCCTGAAGTCTTGTGTAATTGCACAGTTCGAAACAACTGCGCATGTTCTGGGAAGAGCGCTTTTATCACTCCGTTTGTAAAACGAAACTTGTCTATAATGTAATATTAAAACAACGTTTACCTGTAACATTAAAATGAATATTGTGGAAAGCAATTTTAGAAATGAAGTGCAAGTGGCTATATTTAGGGTGTGGTGACGAAGCTGAAATGTTGTCGTACTGCGGTTTTTGAGACGTGGCACTCTTTTGTTTTGTGGTCGTTGTTGCGACGCCGTTAGTGTCTCAGACAGTATACCGCCGATAGTAGGCTGACTAGTGAATTGGAAAGTATCTGGAAGGAAGCGGTCGTAGCGTAACATACGTATATTTGCTATCCGTGCATGTGCATGGAGGTTTGTCCTCATTATGCACAGTGTGGACCTGTGTCACTGTGTCTTTTGCATCCACTTTTGACTTGTACATATCGCAGCTTTACTTAATGGCAGTACAAGATTTATTGTAACTGTACAAAGCCCAACTCTAACTGTATGTAGCACATGCTTCAACAGTAAGGAGCTCTGCATTTTTACGAAAAATTGTTTGAGTATTCGTTCATTTCGTACGATTCTCACAGTAAACACGAGGTTACATTAACTGGTTGCCGTTTGTCGTGGAAGATGACTGTTTCTTTTCTGTGAGGAAGGAACTGAATTTCTGTGTGTTGATTAGATCGAATTTTAGGCCTGAAAAGAGTAATGCAGTTTGATACATACTGTTGGCACTTTGTAATTTTAAATGTTATTGACTCTTACTTGCCGAAACTGGTGGCCGTACTTCGTAAGGCGTAGGTCTGAAGATGTACGCACGATTACTGGCATTGCGGGTTCGAATCACGCTGAGGACATGGATGTACGTCTCTTGCGTTTCTTTTGTGTTGTGTAGGTAGCGGCCACTGCAGCGAGCTGATCCCTGGTTCAAATGAGTCCTACAAAACTTGTGCGTCTAATTGTGTCTGATGTAGAAACCTCAAAAAGAGGTGGCCTAGGGTCGATTTCGGCTAAAGCACGACAGACAATCGTGGTAACTCTTACTCAGGCACCAATTAATCACATGTTGTGGTATTGTTACAATAGCTATGGTATTATTTCTTTGCATTTCAGGACAGAAAACAATAGAGTGTCCACAATAAATCCTGCGAATGAGATGTACAAATAAAACCAGCAGCGATAGCACGTGACGAACTTAGTTTCAAAAACACATATACTATATCCCTTTGACAAAAAAGTGTTTTCTCTGTGGGAAAACGTGTATAGCTCGGTCTTCTAGTGCTGTGTGCAACTACGTTCGACAGATTTGGTTTAGTCCCGGCACTGTACGTCAGATGAGTTCTGTTTTTTTTAACGTGTGTATCTCCCACTGTCACTGTTATGTAAACAAAATTCATTTCTTTTGGAAAATGTACATACGTGTTTTTTTTTAAAGAAACTGTCTCAATGGAGCAGAGTTCTTGAGAATGCTAGGAAAAAAGTGGCGCTGGGAGGGGCTTTTTTCCCCAGTGATTCTGTTTTCACCTGTCATCTTCCCACCAGTGCTCCATTCCCATTCGTTCACCTACTATCGGCGCTGTATAATTTTTGCAACTGACAGCGTCGTTAAATAAAAGACACACACACACACACACACACACACACACACACACACACACACACTTAATTCTCGAGACTCTACTATGTCCTCAGGTAGTCAAGAAACTACCAACATTCTATGAAACCCCAAGTTTCATTACCTTGGTACCCACCAGTTGTTCTTATTCTGAGCCAGATTAATCCAATTTACACCATATAGGCCTAATCTTATTTCTGTAACACGCAGTTTAACCTTTTAAAGCCTAGCGGTAACTTTACGTACCATCAGGTTTAACATTAAAAAATTCTACGTGGTGCCCACATTGCGTTTATGTGTTTTGTACGGATCTCAGAACAAACGGCAACTTTTGCCCTATAAAACATTACGAGATTGGTTTTTATAACCGAAGTGGAGAGTGTTTACAGCGCGGTACGCACTGAATCCTTATATAAAACAGATTCGTTTCGTCTTTAAAGGGTTAATGTTATCCTCCCATCTACGCCTAGATCTCCTCATTGGTCTTCTTCCTTCAGATTTCCATACCAAAACTCTTTATACATTTCTCTTCACCCCAGTGCCGTTACATGCCTTAAGGCCTTGGAGCGCTTATTTAGAAACCTTTCTTTAAACCATCTTGACATTCTGGCGTCCGTGCTGCAGATGCACTTTAGTCCTTATTTTACCTGTGCGAATATTAAGTCGGTGATAGTGGGCACCTATGCAATACCATATTTTGTCTAATTTTGTACGTGATTTGTGTGCACTGGTCTACGGCGTAGCAGTTTTATTATATTTTCAGGGACCCGACGTTCTGTTAATTCTGATATTTGTCGATTTTTAGACCTTTTAATGAATTTTAGATAGCCGCATGTAGGCGTCAATGCAGACACCCGTCTAAGCCTACATGCACGATCGCACGCACGCATGCACACACACTACGTGCCACGCCCATCTCATCCTCTTGATATGTTCGTCCTAATACGTCTGGCGGGGAGTGAAAATCCTAATCGTACACAAATACGGGCTGTCTTTGTGGTGAGATATATATTGAATTTGTTCAGAACAGCGTCCGCTAGGGTATTGTGAGAGCGAACCTTCCGTGTTCCGTAACAGTACGGAATTTCTTGAACAGCTGAATAGCTGTTAACACTTTTGTTTCGTAGAGTTTAATTGTGGGCCAGCTGGGAAAGTTTTCGTGCACGTAGTCGTACTTGTACCAATTGTGTGACAGGATTTTCTGTCTGCTGTCACGTGATTGTGACGGGCGTCGTCAACATTTCAACTGGAAGAGAGGAATGTGTGTTATCTGAAATGATAGCATCGTGTCGTGGTTCTCTCTGACAGACTTGACCTTTAACAAAATCCATTTTATACGAACTTTCTCCCTTTCATTGGCGAGGTCATATTTCCAACGTGAGGTCTGTTAGAACAATACAGCGTTATGGAACTTGACCTACTTGAATATGGCTGCAGAATTTTCTACCATATGCATTCTAACACACACAGATTATGAGTCTGGTCTTCATATGTTGTTCCTCCCCTTTGTAGGCAGTGTTATTCTGTTTCATAAATAATTATACTTCCAGCATTTAACAACTTTCCTGCTGTCCGAATCCCGATGCTTTAAATCGGTACAGACCCACTGGTACACACTACAAGTACTAATGCAATATGCGTCATTTTAGATTAAAATCTCAGGAGTTGCCATGGTGCTAGTTCTGTGTAAGTAAATACTGTCTTACTGCGTCAGACAGTTTCTTGAGAAGATGGCGGCCTCTCATCTTGTACAGAATTCCGAACCGCTAATGTTGCCGTGAAGTTCATTACAGCGCACGCTGTTGGCGACCATTGAATTCTGTCCTGAGACATTTCGGTCATCTCGGTGACTTTTGTGTTCCCATAAGATTCGTTCTCATGAGCAGGTTGATGTAGCAGTGAAGTGATAGGATTGTACTTCTGAAGTACGCGTTTCGTATTTCGATCGGGTCACCAAATATCCTGGCTGGGTTTCTACTGGGTTTCCTCACCTCCAGGAAAATACTGGTATGCTATGTCGAGCATTGTACCACTGCTTCCTTCGAAATCCTTTGGGGTTCGTTATTTAGCATTCGTCCTACCACTGTCATTATTCGGTCGATGACATTGTACTCATCCCAAAACATGCCACAAGAGATGAGATTCATTTTAACATTATCTTCCCGTCTAGGCCTAGGTGTTACAAATGGTTCCTTACGTTGACGCTTCCAGGTTAAAATTTTGTACGTATTCTCATTTGTCCCATGAATGAAAAGTGCCTTGCGCGTTTCATCACCCATAGTTTTTGAAGTCTTGCAGTCCCCGTTGTTACTTTCTGTGTGAGGAAAAAGAGAGTGATACGAGGAGTAAGAGAGAACGCGTGGACAGGTGACTTTGGCCAGCGCTGCACGACGTCATGTCGGTGTGCATTGCCTGTCCAGTTTCGTAGGCAGTATGCGTATCTCGTCGGTGTTTCCAGATCACTGAAATGCAGTGCATTGTGCTGCATAGAAAAGAACATGTCCGAAAGAACACGTAAAAGCAGGGCACTGTTTACTTAGACATTCCTATGCCGTGTAACTATTGGTGTAGCGCTGTTCTGAGAAGCTGCTAGTCGCTCGTGTAGGTCTAGTTAGGAAATTTTCTACCTTTGTGTAACTCATAGTGTATCTGGTGTCGTTACACACTGTTCATTTAGTGCCAATATTCTGTATTGTCGAAGTTCTTGAATCTAGAATTTTACCGATGTCAAGAAAGAGATGGCTGATAATATGAAGCTGAATTTAATGTGTTCCATGTCCGTCCACTATATTATACCAAAAAGACTTTAAACACCAACGAATGCACAAATAGTTTTTTTCGTCAATTATAACGCACTCCTACATGTTTCGACCCTGCTTGTACAAGCCGAGACTACAAAGAGTTCACGCCTCCATAAACGGCGCAGTGCACAGTCAACGGCACATTCTCGGTTAACTGTATAGTGCAACCTAGTGTAACGACAACGGAAGGTTTCTCCCTGAAGATGACCCAGCAGGGTCGAAACATGTAGGAGTGTGTTATAATTGACGAAAAAAACTCTTTGTGCATTCGTTGGTGCTTAAAGTTTTTTTTTGTATTAAGCTGAATGTTCACGAAGTATTCTATGAGGATTGAAGTTGGTTGGAATTGGTTCAGGACGGTGTCCAGTGGCGGGCTGTGATGTTAATTAACATGTCGATGTCGATGAATGATAAATATGAGAATATTTTTAGGAATATGATATTGTACGGTCTAGTAGAATAGGAGTGGTGGTCGGAAGGAACCTGCCGCCTCTGTCCACAGGGTAGAGGCGTGATAGACGTCGCATCCCAGAAAAGAGAAATCTTTCAGACATAATTTCGCCTGATTAATTGTCACAAGCCGCTTGAACTGCCAACAGAGCTGGGGGAGACTTTTTTAAGTGTCATTTACAGCACCAACCGTACTGAAAGCTGATACCGATCGCTATGCCTTGCAGAGGAGTCTCCTTTGAAGCTTGGAAAGAATTTGCAAAGCCGTGTTAATTCAGACATTTACAATAATGAACGAGAAGTGATAGAAAGTTTATGAATAAGCACTATAACACGGAGAAAGTTAATGAATAAGCACTATAACACGGAGAAAGTCCCAGCGGGTTTTAAATTACGGTCCTGGAGGAGGAACTGGGAACCCAAGAAGACATTGTTCACGGTCGCTGACAGAAATGCGTTTAGGAAATTTATAAATAGTAGTGTTCTGCATGTGCGGCTCAGTCGCATGGTTTCCGTAGAATGAAAAGGAGATGCGTTTTTATTAAGGACGCAACGTGCATGTTAATCATAGAATTCAAACTGTGATACTGGGTGGTTCTGAGCAATTGATAGTTTTTGAACTAATCGAATTTTCTGCCTGCATGTAACTTAGCAGTTCATTGTCCTATCACACAATCTGCTGGTAGATCCTATTCTGATGCATTTCAATCCATCTTACTTATCTACGCCCGATTTCTGTACGATCTTTTTTAAAAACTCCTGCCTCTGTATGCTTAGGTAGTGCTGTTTAAAACACTGTTTGACCAGTGGCAGGCTCTTTTGAACACGGTAATGAAGGTTCCGTTTCTGTAAAAGGCGGGGAATTTCTTGACCGGCTGGGCGAATATTAGCCTGTGAAGGACTGATATGCATGCAGGCACCGTGAAAT
>BLKM01006055.1:0-48478 GCA_013340265.1 Coptotermes formosanus
TCGTATGAGGAACGGTAAGAATAACCAGTCAAATCGTACGAGGAACGGTAGGGATAACCAGTCATATCGCATGACGAACGGCAGGAATAACCAGTCAAATCATATTAGGAACGGTAGGAATAACCAGTCAAACCGTATGAGAAATCAAATAGGCCTGTCTCTGATTTCGATTAAATCTGAGACGGGGTTTCATAACTTCGTCTTCATCAGCAATGCGGGCGAATACAAGAGTCGTCCATCGTCCATGAGTTCAGAAATCCTTTTGTAAAAGGGTGGGAGAAAACTCGAGAAGAAAATACTTTGTACGGGTATGTAACTAAGGTGCGGCCTCGATATCCGAGCGTTCAGACCTCCTTCGATGTGGACCTTGGTATCATTTCCGTCCTCATGTTTGACGTCTGTGGTCTGGCACAGAATTTACTGTGCTTCCTTGTTTCTTGTTACTTAATCCGACATCGTCACTCTTGTCATCAACACTGCATAACCGTTGCATTAACGAAATTATGGATGGTTTCGATTACGGGACTTTGTGTAAGGCTTAATTAAATAAGTTGTGAAGGTGTGGAATAATTAAATTGGCTGAGAATAGGATCTGGATTATTACGGTGATATCTTTATCACCTGATTGGCAGTCATGAGCTCAGAAAATATTACACATTTAGCTGGTATACTTAATATTATACGTGTTCCGTGTGGTTGTTTTACACGTATAAGCTTTTATTTGCCAACTGCTGCACATTAACAGCGACGGAACTCAAATTAAACACTGGGTACTACAGCCAGGAGTATCCAACCTGACAATAACTGGAAGTGGTCGAGAGAAAGATGTCTGGAGACAGGTTTTACATTTTATATAGATTTTATACAAATTTTGTATATATATTTTATACTTAAAAGTCCATGTACTAACATACTGGATTTTATTATATGCTGTATAATCAGTGGCAACGACTTTTGTATATGTTACTATTCAATGACAAACTGCAAGCTGTGTATGTTTGAAGGGATAGACCCTGATGGTGGCTGTAATAATCTGCCGAAACGTGTAGGAGTGTGAAAAGTTAATGTTCAGCAGTTGGTAAATAAAAGCTTAGCTGGTATAGTTGGTTAGTTAGATAGTTAGCATGCAGTTAGTCACATATCTGGTCAGTTCTGTGTGATTTTGCTGCACTGTAACTGTTGCTTCTGACTGTACATGGCACCCAGGAAGGGTGAAAACGTCTTCCGCTCGTTCGTGACTTCTGAGTGCGCTGCAGGTTGTCCGGCATTGAGAGGCAGTAACATGCAGCGGGAAGGCACCAGGGAATAGCTGGACGTGCCGCGGACTCCTCTTAGGCAATTAACTCGAATTCTGCTCCCTCTCATATATCCCTCAAGTTCCCGGCCCCTGGAGAACAGACCTAATTCAGCATCGTTTTGTGATTCTTTATTTTTTGTCGTCATTTACCTCTGAGTTTGTTCAGAGTTGCTACTGTAAAAATGTAATGGAAAATATTTCATGTTAAGTTCCCTGACACTCCTGTAGTAGCAAAATGTCAGCTTCTAATCACGTAAGGTCATAACTATGCTCTGAAACGTTTGTCAGCTTAGAAAATCATACTGTTAGGAGCAACACCCAGTAGTGGGACGATCTGTCAGAAGTGGGATAGCGAAGAAGACATGTACTAAGATCCGCTGCGTAGTTTTTGTAAATTTGTTGCTATATGATAGCCTTAGACGAGAAGCTAGGCCCAGTATCTCAATTCTTTTTATGACAGATTACAAAAATGTGCAACCGACTGAACTGATGCAAAGTATGTTTCAGAGGTGGGCTTTTGGGCCGGCGGTGATAAGCCTTCGAGTTCCATAACGGGAAATGTCTCGATTAATTAAAATTTAAATTGTTCAAATACTGTACCGCAGACTTGCTCGTATGGAAAATCGTAGAATAAAGAAACTGCCGTTATTTAATCCCTGTATGATGTACATTAGAACCATTACTGTAATCCTGAGGATTAAAATATAAATGCAGACCAAGCATCTTGCTTCCAAAAGTCCTCTGTTGTCTTGTTCTCCAGGCATTTGTATTCGTGCGCTCCACTGTGTGCATGACGAAACTCAAGCGAATTGGTCGAAATGGCGAAACTGCAGTAAGGCCTGTGTGACTTTCGATTTCACCATTCTGTACTACCTAAAATTTTGATTCTTCCTCGCCTCGACTTCCCGTGAAATAAACCGTAGTTGTTTAATAAGATCGCACATTTATGCTGGCAGTCGTAGTAAGACTTACTTCCGTTAACCAGTCTTGGCACAAGAGTGATTGTTTTATGAATTAAGGATTTCCAAACAGCAAATACAAGGCGGCAGACAGACACTGTTTTGCAGTATAAACCAGGGTATAATTATAGGCAGAAACTGAGATCACCGAACGACAGCGTTTTATGTAATTTGAGAAACGGAGACCCCTGTGCGAAAGGGCTTATATTTACAGAGTGTTTCAGGGGAAATCTGGCATACGTCGGGAGAACGTTCCGTAGGTTAATTTACATCGATATAACCAAACATACCTGAGTCTTACATCCGAAGTTAAAACAGTTAAGGGAGGTAATGACGCGAGAAAATTACGGTGTTCTGACATTTCCATGTGCTGTGCCTGTTTAACATGGTGTGTAATCCGTACACTGCGCAGGTCTGTCCTGGAACCGATAGCCAAGCCAAGCCAAGCCATACGGAGGCGAGTGTGCTGTGTAAAATACGTGGGACTTGAAGGGCTATTTTTATGAAACTAGTTCGAGTTTTTGCGTGATTAATGTCTTTATGCCACTCAGATATTAGAAAGGTATGTTCACATTACAGCAGCTACAAATTCCTCCACCTTTTAACCTGCTTGGTAATCAGTAAATGTATAACATTTTCCATTCTTTGAAACTTATTTCGCCATTTTCTCCGTAACCGTTCCCAGCCTCTGTGATCGCAAACACGTATCACAGACTTACGATATACTGGATTTTATTTACAAGAACATAACCCTTGATATGAAACAAATAATTGTATTCCCATTTTTTCTCAAGTATTTGACGAATGCTGAATATATGATCAGTAGTTGACCTGTTACGTCGAAATCCACACTGATGATCCCCAATAATTTCCTCTGCATATGGAGTTAACCTTGACAAAAGGATGTTGGATAGAATTTTGAACGTAGTCGACAAAAGTGATATGCCTCGATAGTTACTACAATCTGTTTTATCACCCTTCTTATCAATAGGCACAATGGCTGACTCCTTCCATTCTTCAGGTAATTCCTCCTTATTCCAAATAGAAATAATAAGTTTATGGATTTCAGACCGAGTAATCCTACCCCCTCCTTTAATCAATTCTGCTGGTATCTGATCAATACCTGGTGATTTGGGTCTTTTTAGCTTTTCAATAGCCATCTCAACCTCAAAGGCACTGGGCTCAGGCACTAGTGGCTGTACCTTCTTACTAGCCATATCAAATTTTCTTTCACCTTTTCGCTCCTGGGAAATGTGGAGTGTTAACTGTACATCATACGAGTACGTGTTAGCTACGTGTATTACAGGGCGAGGACACACTTAGAAGGTACGGGTAAAAGAGTGGCTATTTATTGGTCGCCAGTCAGTGCATTTTGCGTAGACATCTTTCACACGTTAGCGTAGTGTAAGGGCGGTGTTCAGAATTCCACAAATCGTCAACCAAATTTTCCACTTATTACAAAAGACACGATATTGGTGTTTACACATGCTCTGTAGATTATGTGAAAGAAATATAGCTGCCCAGTAACAACAGCTCACTCACTGTACTTGTACAGCATAGAGGCGGATCACGTACCTGTGTTTGTACTGTTTACGCTTTTGTGAGTTTCTTGTACTTCAGACATCAGGGCTATGATTTTTTTGTGTATTGCTATTAATCGTGAGTTTAAATTACGTCTTTCCTGAAGGTGGCATGAGTTTTAATATGAGAATCGGATGTTTTGGGCCCCCCCCCCCCCCTTGTGCTTCAGAAGATCTGTATTTAACCTTTTAAAGCCTAGCGGTAACTTCACATACCACCAAGTTTAACATTAAAAAATTCTACGTGGTGCCCACATTCCGTTTATGTGTTTTGTACGGATCTCAGAACAAACAGCAACTTTTGCCTTATAAAACATTAAGAGATTGGTTTTTATAACCGAAGTGGAGAGTGTTTACAGCGCGGTACGCACTGAGTCCTTATATAAAACCGATACGCTTCGTCTTTAAAGGGTTAACCAAGCATCCCGATAGCCCTGTGCAGTTATTTAGCAGCAAACACATGAGCTCAGTGTCCTTTTTTATTTGTGTGCACTTCAGTTCTATACTTTTCTGCAGCCCTGCAGAAAAACGTAAAAGATTTCTCCTTGTATAGGCCTACTACTGCAGAAGAAAAAGTCGTATTTAAGGTGAGTATAATTCCCTCACAATGACCTGAAATTGTCCGCTTTTAAGGTTGTGATTTTTATCATGTTCACCTATATAATTGTCGTAATTTAAGTGCCATATTCATGAAGTTTACCGGGCAGTGTGGCGGCGTTACAGTTATGGTAAACGAAACACAAACTCTTCTCTGAACCTTGTGTTTATGCCTTCGATCGTTATGTCTTACAAGTATGCAAGTAACACGGCGCTTGCATTGCCTGTACTTTATCCTGATACGTGAAGCAAAATCTGTTCTAACCTCAGCTAACCCTTTTCCTGTTATACGATTTACGGTGGTTTGCTATAGCCCCTGTTATTTGTGTGCTCTATATGTAACCATCCTTAATGCAGGGAGGAAACCTTTATAATCCGGCGCACTTTAGATTATTGAATATTCAATGAGGTTTCCAAGAAGCACTCCTTTTTTTGTAGTATTATTGTGAGGTCGGTCTGTGTTGTACGTGTGCACTTTGAATTTGCATTCATTCATTCATTCATTCATTCATTCATTCATTCATTCGTGTGGTGTGTAAGAAGAGCGTGTAATCGCTGCCGTAGTTAATGAAGGACGACTGGTGTGTGTTGCATGTAGGGAGAGGACAGTGTAAATATCGTTCCGATTTTAAGGGCTCTATTTTCAGAATTGTGTAACGGAATTGTGTTGTTTCCAGCAGAACGGAATTTTGTATTTCGTTTATAAAAAGTGTGTAACTTTGGAATTTGTAATTTTACTTGGTTCGTGAAACGCTTGTACAACAGCTGAATTCGTTTCCGTTTCCTCATTTACATTGGCCATGATATTCAAAGTGTACTTTTATAGATGGATCGAATTCACGAGTAATTTGTGAGTGATTTCTCTGTCACAAGTTTCAATCTTGTGTCCGTATAGTGACGTGTTGCCGTTAAAACATGCATCAAACTGCTGATGTAACTTCTGTTTCCCTGTTTCCCTCGTTGATTTTCTTAGTCACAAATACAGATGTTACCAGACAGCTTAAATCATTGGAATTATTGCTGATTTTAAGGTGAGATAGCTTTTATGACGTGAATATTCAAACTCGCGCTTTAAATTTTTTGTTTTGCAATAATTCCAAAAATTATAAAATTCCAAATTCCAAAAATCCCCGGGACTCTGAGGATACAGCAAACTTAGTTATTAAATTTATAAAACCGAAACGTCTTTCCAAGCGAGAAAATCAAGGGCGCACTCAAGCCGGGGGCTGCCGGGCTGCAGCCCCCCTCCCCCAAACCCCCAAAACCGAAAATTAAACAACACAGCTTTTGTAGATATTATGGCATCAAATGTTTAACGTGATTTACCCTTCAGCCAACATCAGCCACTGAAGTTGGCTGATGACTAGCACATCAGGATTTTGAAAAATAAATCAATAAAATTTAAAAAAACAATAAGATATGACACTATGATTGAGTCATGGAACATTTGGTTTTACTTGTATGTATATAAATGCAGTTGCAAAGAGTGTTATATTGCATTTACAACATGATTTTTATAACACAATTTTTAAAATCACACATAAGTTATATATAGCCTCAGGGTCAGCCCCCCGCCCTCAAGGAAATATTCTGGGTGTGCACCTGGAGAAAATTATGCTTCTGGAAGCAATCAAATCAGAAGTCGCCCACGGCCCGGTTGCGCTCGTTATCATTTAAGTTTGCTACACTGCATTTAAAGTCTACAATCGTTCTCTGCCATCTGACGATTAAAGTTTCACGGAATATTAAGCAGAAGTCAGCTCCAGAACAGATGATTTTTAACTTAAATTTTAGTTATTTTAATGGCTGCCCTGGCGGGGATCTGTGTAAGCCTGTCAGGATAAGGTGCAGTGCAAATTCGTTTTGCATGGGAGCGACAAAAATTGAATTTTAAATAAGAAGGAATTGTGACAGTATCCATTTTCAAGAATCCACACAGGAGGCCTAAGCAAATGGAGGAAATTTGTGTCTAAACCCAATGTAATTCAAGTCCCCGTCCCTTGTTAGAGATGCGTCTAATCGCGAAACAAATCTGGCCATGGTAGGTTCAGTTTTCAACTCTAACGAATAGGAAATGAGGTTACTCATTGACTAACAAATTCTGATTGTCCCTGTGCCTGTAAACTCTGCAAATAAGTTAGCGTGTCCGTAGGTTTTATTTGAGAATGGGCAATTTCATTAATTTCCTAATAGTCCCAACTATTCTTTAGTTTCTTGCTTCAGACTGTAAATAAATTCAAGACTGACGACCCCCACTTCTGTGAGGTCTAGAAGCAGTCACATCAGTGAAAAACTATAATTTATAACTCGGCCGTAACCAAGTAACCCTATATCAGACGGCATACTCGTAGCAACAGAAACTAATGACCGTTTATTCAAATCCCAACGCTCATAATAGCCTCTAATATTACTACATTAGTTGTGAGCAGGTTCAGTGCTATCCACCGATCCTCAACCTTTTTTGTAAGATTCACTTCTACTGTCACCTGCTTTGTTCAAATCTCGGCCGTATTATGTGGGCTATCCTGAGCGGGGTTGTCATGGTTTCCCTCAGTATGACCACGTAAATGCCAGGTAGACCTTCACATCAGTCCCGAATGCCCTCTTCCAAATCCATCAACCTCTTGCAATACAAGAACGCGGTTTCACGTTATCGTTCTTTGCTGTTGGACCATTGACGTTAAATAACATAAAAATCAATGATCTTGCAAAATCGTTACAAATTAAGAATAGCGTACCATGGGTTGTCTGTACAAGCCATTGGCGCACCCAACGCGGGGGGGGGGGGGGGGCCGGGCGCCCCCCCCCCCCCCCCCCAAAAGCGAAATTTAAAAAACGCAGATTTTGTAGACACTATGTTATCAGATGTTTTACATGATTTACGCTTCAGCCTAAATCGGCCGCCTGATATCGGCTGATGACTGGTATATTGGAATATCGAAGAATATAATAAAAACTTACGAATGTGTAGATTGTTTTCTTTTTCAGTTAGTTTTAATTTTCCCTGTAACATACGTAAATGTCGGCTCGGAGATTTTGACATGATTTGCACAATAGTTTTTAAAATCGGACATAAATTATATATAGCCAGAGGGTCAGGCCTCCCCGCAAAGGAAAATTCTGGGTGCGCCTATGGTGCAAGCACTCTGTGGGTCTTGAGATAGCAACAGAAATAAGCTCGAGGACAACAGCATAAAAGATGCATAATAGGTAATATGAAAAACATACAGGGTCGCAAGTCAGTTAATAGTAAATGTGAATCTACAGAATAAGTTTCGAATGTTAGGATCCCTCGGTTTTTAATTTATTTTTCTGTATTGCTTTTTAAACAACACACGGTCTTTGATACATTTGGACCCAAATCCTTTGGAATAAAATTATTCCACCCTCGGGAAATTTGCGTCCGTACTGTTCTTGTTGGAACTAGGATTGTAACGTTTGACTTGATGACCTCAGGTCACAGGAGTAGTACAAGAAGGGGAAGGGGGAATTGTCTGTGTTTATGGCAGTTGAGTGCGTTGTTGAAGACTAGCACGAGAATAAAACATTTTAAAATATAATCGTACAAGTCCAAACAATAAAATAGACTTACCTAAAATCCTAGTTATTGTCAGAATAAGAGGAAACTCTTCAAAATTTCATTATAAATCCCCACCTTCTCCCCTCCACAACATCCACCACGCTCTTTTCTCCCTCGTGTTTCCAAATAAATCTAACGAAGCGATAAACTGGATTTTATACGGATCGAAACTTTAATAGGAGTATAGACCGCAGAATTCAAATCAGTGTTGAAGCGAATGAGGGGCGGGGGGAAGGGGGGAGAGAAAGTTGGCAACTGCTTGTGTTTGAAATTCAAATATGCAGCCAAGCCCTGTATCCACCGTATTTATCAAAAGCACTGTGTAGACTAATGCGCGAATAGATACGTCAGATTCTTACGGTTATTAAGGTAACAAACACGTACGCGTTATTCATTAGCGACTGCTTAGGCCTGTATCCAACTTCCTGTCTGTCGGGCTTATTAATTCGGACTGTTACACCTGTAGTCGCTTACCTGCAAGTAGCCACTAATTTCAATGAAGGTCTGAAAAGAAATAAGACTTGGAACTTGATCCTATAACGGAGGAGGGACAAAAATTCTTGTAGTGCCATGTATCGCTCTTAGTTTCTATGACAACCGTCTGGCCATAAATATGATCATGTAGTTGCTGTGTGATCGAGATGAAAGCAAAATGGATTGAAAGCCATTTCGGCAAGACTAATTACAGTTCGTACGTTCGTGATATTACCAGCGGTGTCTGATAGTGTACGAACTTCACTGTAAAATATTTTATGCCGTTGAGAGTACGTTAGATGAAACGAAGCGAGTTTCTTAAGTCAGGCACGTGTACACACGTCTGATTAGGTAGGCTTGTAGTTAGACTTACTCAGAAACAAAGTCTTCAGTTTGGCCATTCTGACAGATTTGGGTTACTTTCCTGTCCAACGTGACCAGTCATTTGGCTCTAAATACAAACCGCCGAGTTGGCTGTAATGCAGACTGATCTGATGTCACACTTTTCCGATTGTACTTAACAGACTTTGAGACACCAGTTTAGGTAGAATTTCAGTTTTCCTAGATTTATTCCCTGCCGAGATACTTCGAAGTTCCTGGAACGTGTTTCATATTGTGCAATGTGTTTACCACGCACATTCATGTTTAAAACAAACTCTTATAGCCATATTTGTTGCAGCCTGTAATCTGACAATGTGTTGTACCATTGTATTATTTTGCATTTTAATACTGACTTATCATCGCTTTCAAACGTCGGCTCGGAGACTGGCAAGTTTGCGGTTAAATCAACACAATTCACTCGCGACATTGTCATTTTGTATTCATTCTTGTTGCGGGAAAAATCCTGAACTCGTGACGGCAGCAAGTGGACTAGTTACAGGTGAAATGATTTCGTAGGTTAGGCGTATGCCCTTGCCTTATCC
This sequence comes from Coptotermes formosanus, assembly GCA_013340265.1. Classification (NCBI taxonomy): domain Eukaryota; kingdom Metazoa; phylum Arthropoda; class Insecta; order Blattodea; family Rhinotermitidae; genus Coptotermes; species Coptotermes formosanus. The sequence goes on from BLKM01006055.1 coordinate 9,411, forward strand.
AGTGATACAAGAACTGGTACCCGTCAGGCCGAAGCACATTTACTGACGACCGTGGGGTTAAGCAACATACGAATTCTCGTGTTTCCCACCAATCTGGCCCACTCTCCTCGACGTAGCATGTTGTGTACCACTGTTCTCTTTCCTTTAATCTTCATATCTCATATGTAATATGTCTTTCATATTTTCTTTTCGTTTTACCTTCTTTTATCTACATATTCAGTTTCTGTTACCACAATTGCTTTTCAGTTTGCTCCCCTATTTCTGATTATATCGATCTGTACACTATGGGTGGCAACGCTGGGCAGTCTTGTCTATCTGGAATCTATAGCCTGGACGTTCGCACTCCGCTAACAATATTATCCAGTCATAAATGAATGTCTTTTTCTCGTTCTTCAGCCCACATTGGTTAGGTCCTTCGGTCTGTACTGATACAGAATAAAGGCCCGGACTGACACTTAGATCTTCGGTAGGATTTCTGGGAGGAGAAGCCGGAGTGTCTTAGTGCCTGTAAGCTATACGGGACCATGCAGCATTAAAAGCTGCGTTTAGAAGTGAGTTAAAGCTGTGCCCTGTTCTTTAGAAACATATTATTTACAGCAAAACAGAAGGTCCCCTGCTTCTAGAATAAATATGTTACGGCTATAAAACTCTAGAAAAAAGACTTATTCAAAATTAGGGTAGCAGTGTCCCACGGCCGCCTGATCTATTCAGTGTGCGACAGGCTATAAGACAGATATCATTGTGTAAGGGTAGGATAGGGCAAACAATGAACTTGTCAGTCGTAGGTGAAGCGTAACTGACAGACAATATTTCTACGCAATGGGTTCGCGTGTCGAATGGTTTGGTTGAATGATGCCCCTGCAGAGGAAGTACCGGCTTGGGGATGGAACCGGCGTCCAGTTCATTGTGCAGATTGGCGTCGGTAGTCCCATGTGATTGCAGTGAATGGTGTTTGTGCAGTGGCGCTGTCAGTGACGGCTCGACATGTTTACGTCATCAACATTTGCGAATACGAATAGTGAGTAAGCAATTCCGAAGTCTGTAATGAATGCGTGACTGAATAAACCCTTAGTTCAGTTGACTGCCTTTGATGTCAAACTGTAATGTCATGTGCAGTCTACCAATATTCAGTTTTCCAATATCCAGTTTTAGCCCTTAATGCTTAAATAAACAACTCGTACAATATTAAATCTGTCAGCTAAACAAGGAATAAAAGTTGCGCCAAGAGTATCAGAGGCATAACCTCTATATTTTTGCGATGGTTGATGCAGTCACAGTTGTCCCTGTGAGTAATTAAACATCAGTCAATGAAGACGTATGGGGTAATGGAGTTAACCCTCCATCCATTAACTTAGGCACCACTCCAATGTTAGTAGTCAGTTTGACGCTTTCACCAACGCTGTTGAGAAGAGGAAAATCTCTGCCCCTGTCTGGAATCAAAACTCGCATTTCCTCGATCATCCAGCTTGTAGCTTAGTCTCTGTACCCGCTGGGTAGATAATGTCAAATTCAAGTACATATACAGTGTTGCCAACCAATCTAGTCAGAAGTGTACGTAATACAGAAGCCACATATGTTATATTTGTATACACTAACCCTTTAGAACATCCGCTGTTGTTTAGAGAAGTGCCACATCACACACATGCCTTCTGCAAGAAATAAGTATCTAGTAATTTAATTTATCCAGCACTTTAGTCTTTCTCGAGTGTTCAGTTCTGAGAAAGAAGTACTAGCGATAACCTGACGGCAGTGAGTTCATGATCCTAATGCATCCCGGCAGTATATCAGGGCATTACTGATGCGATATGAGCAAGTGGTTCGAATGGATGTTGACAGCCATTTACTGTGTACCCGCTCCATAGGGTCGCACCAGCTTCCGACCCGGTGACGACACTTCGTTACGACACATGATTTGGGGTATTCGTCTTGTGAGTCATCGTCAAGACAACCCTTCGTTTGTGTCAGGACCTTACACTGCTAACACAAAAACATGAGTCGTTATCTATTTCTAAATCAGTCCTATCCGATTCCCTTTTCCACTGCTGGTTCCTTACACTGCCTACCTTCTGTCCCGGTTTCCCAAGTGATCGGGTTTTCTTGCGATTTTGAGACGTTAACTGAAATTGAGAAAGAACAGTAAAAATATCGCCAACGTAAATACCTTACGTATACTTTATAGAATGTCATGTAGGCCTACCTTCTAAGGTACGCGTACCCATGGTTAAAAGCCGCTGCCCCAGAACGATTCTTTTAAACTTACCCCACTAAGAAGGAAATGCGATAGGAAAGTAGCCGTAATTGTAATACCTTCCTTTCCCCACCCCCACTGCACAGTGTATGATGAGTAAGACCATATTTCCTTATCAACAAGCAACAAAAAAGAAATTACTACAACTGGAGTATGGAGAGGCAGACGTGAGGAACGAAAATTCATATGCCGTAAAACCCTTGGAGTTCCTGGCGAACCCCCTGCACCGCCCATATATTAGTCTCTATTATCAGCTAGAGATCGTCCATTAATCAGCTCAGGGTTTTAGCCCAGCAGCAGTACGTGGGCCTGTTGGTGGCTTTAATTACAATTCGCCATGAGGCAGAGCATTACCCGCGTGGAAACAAAGGTGCTGTTTTGATATCGTTGTTCTCATCACACTTATATTTTTGGAGCTCTTAAAATTCATAACGTTTACAGGCGGTTGGAGATCACACGGTCGAAGATAGGTTGTACTCAGGGCAGATGGATTTCTGCATACTTCTGCCAGGGTGGGTTCAGTGGATTGCAGGACACCGGGCGATAACATTTTGCGAAATCGCCGTAATCTGAAACAAATACTCCACTCGAGCATTCGAAAATACTGTAATTTAAAACGCAGGATGCAGTCAACACGGATTCGAGGGGCAGAGTCCTTCTTCACTGGCAATTTCTGAGCTAGTCGAGAAGTTCCTCGTGTAGTATGGAAACCGAATATTCATTACCGTGTTCACAAAATCGGGCTAATGGTTAAGATCCTATTTTAATCGTATGCTGCGATCAAAGCTTGGGTGTTCCAGGTGCTGTCTTTCGTTCAGGTTGGAAACAACTAAACGCTGTATGCATTTATCTTCTCTCCCACGCGTGCCACATGACCCACCAATCTCATTCTCTTCGATTTTGTCATTGTGACAGTTAAAGGAGTACAAATTATGAGCCGCCTCATTATACAGTTTCCTCTAGCGTCCTGTTGCTTCCTCCCTGTTGGGTCCAAGTATTTTCTTCAACACCCTGTTTTCGAACACCATCAGCCTATGCCGTTCCTCAGTATGACGGACCAAATTTCACACCCATGCAAAACAGCAGCGAAAATTGTGGTGTGTGCATTTCAGTGTTTTCGTTTGTACATAGCGACGGAATGACAAAACATTCGGAACCGAACAGTAGCAAATATCCCTGAATTTATTCTGCTTTTAATTTTTTCGTGAATGAATTTTTTATTTGTTGGTGTCTTCCCCAAATATTTAAAATTTGTCGCATGTTCAAAAGTTGTCCTGAATTCTTTTGACAAGACGTGAACATGCTACTAGTATGCTAGGTTTCTTTTTAAGTTTCTAGACCATGTTCTTTACTACCGACTAATAGATCTGCTGTGTGTTTCTTTATAGTATTTGTGTTTTCAGAACGGTGATCCTACAGTTAACTAGAGTGGGAGGAGAATTGTTGCAGAATAACGAAATGCTAAATCTGGTGCCGAAAGTATGCTGAAGAATACAAGGCGTTAGAAGAGAAGTTTCTCAATGCGTAACAGCCGGTATTAGAGTATCAGTGACGTTCGCAGTCGCTGCTGTGCGAACCACCATGCGTTCATGATCGTAGGCTCTTACTGCCTGCTAGTGATCTCGCACATTTGCTACATCGTATTAGCCAACAAGGCACACTGAAGCTGTAACTCTCGTAGGAAACATTTACAATAGGGCGTCGTTACACATTTTCAACTCTCTTCCGTCCCACAAAGAACTTTCTCGGAAAAGTAATCATCATTCAGTACGCGATGTAGGTCATTATTAAATTCTTTTTTTTTTTCTTATTTGTTGTCATCCATAGTTTTATGTTTTAATCTTTGCGTGTATAATTTTGCAGCTGTGCTGCTAAGCCAACAGAGCTGGACCGCATTAGGCCTACAATAAGTGGTGTCTAACATGCTGAGGTAACACCATTAGCAAACTATACTAAGCTCTGTTTCATCCACTCAGCTGTTTGTAGACTGTAATTAAGAAAATGGCGAAACACAAAACCTGGGAGAACAGAATACAGAGATGTTTCTCTGCCTACATAGCACTTCATTTAGGCTCAGTTTGGACGTTGAAGTAAATATCGACATAAAAATATAAAATAAAAAGGTAAAGTCTCTTTGCACGCCATGAAAACATGGGGGTAGTGGAAGTATTGCTCGACGCATTCTTAATATTGACACTACATGGACGCGAGCGGTGAGCTTCACGCCTCGACCGCTGTACCTCTGGGAAAGGCTCGCCGGGACCACTTGACCAGGAGACCGGGTGGGACCCAGAGCTGGTCGGTAGGTTTCAGAGATTAGAAAAATCTATCGCTCGTGTTGGAAATCAAAGCATGATGCGTCAGTCATCCAGCCCGTAGCCGAGACACTACACCGACTAAGCCATCGTGGCTCCCGCAGATGTCTTCGTATTAGGTCTGTGTACCCCGTCACAAGATGAATTTGAGCAACCAGCTTCACTTGGATGACCGGATCCAAATGGGGAAGTATGCTTTTAGGTGTGTGGAAACAACAGAATTTCCTATCCTCTCCGAAATCCAACACCAGTTGTCCATCCTTCAGTCATTTAGTGAAATTTGTGTGCTGAAGAGCTGGTAAGTCTGACAGAGGAATCTGTATATCGCTTTCCAAGGAATTCGCTGTTGGCAGTCACCCTGTCATCGACAGCATTAGGCTTACAGTGCAGCAACGTATCATGAAACTGAACAAGACAATCAATCTGGCTGCCACTGCATTGTGTATGCTCGCACAATACATACAGATGTGGTGTAGGCTGTCCGAAGCATGCAGTGCCCGACACCAGCTTGTTCCAACGCTCCGCAGGACACATCGATCACCCCGATCACGTGAGGGGATAGTACAACATGTTGGGACATGTTATCGTTGTTTCTAATCATTCCCTAATACAGTCATTAATTAAAGGGTCCCGAAAGGGTCACTGCGGACAAAACAAAATGGATATTGTGTTGATTCTTATGTTGTACGATGAATGATATCGCCGGTGGGTAAACGTACACGAGGGTCAGCGAGTTCCTTTAGTGGGACTGGGGAGAAGCAGAGGCTGTCTGTCCCCACGTGAGCTGTCGATTATTTACAAATCAGCGTTTATAGACGGACTGTGATTGTATGGAACACATGATCCGAGCAGTTATTTCCAAATTTGGTAACGGTAATCATGTTTGTTTATTTGGATATATAGTGATCCTGGAAACAAATTACAGCAACTTATTAGTGCAGTTCAGATTCTGAACTGATGCACTGGAGTGTAGGCCTACTTACTGAATTATCCATCACACCCTAAAATATGACGGTATATTTTAAGGCCTTGGCAGTCAGGTTTAGGGACTACAGGAGGCTTCATTCCTAATTTTGTGTTGTGTGTTGGTAAAGAAAGTAAGTGAATTTATTGCCTGGTACGCAATATTCCTTGAGAAATCAACAAATTTTAAAATACCCGACAGTTGTGTAGGTTTAGGCTCACGAAAGACCTTTGTTGTGATGGTGATCGTTATCCTGAACCAGTTCACACCCTTACTACCTGTTTGTTAGAGGTATCAGTTCAGCTGTATATATGCTGTATACCGTTAGTGATATTAGTGGTCTTCTTGCATGAAGTTTGCAGACCCACAGTTTAACACGAGATTTTAACTTCATACCCTTCAATAAAGTATTCTGGGGCTAGCAGCCGTGTCAGGTGGTTGAATGGCAAGTAAACCAACGTTTCGAGGAGCATCTCTGACTTCGTCATCAGGGAACTGGCTGACCCTTCCTTCAATTTACATATTGTGGTATTGTGAGATTAAATCTCCCCATACGAAATCTCGCTTTGCTCCCTTACTTACTGAAAGCGGTTTTTTTCAGTCTTGATATAACAGTGTCACAATGGTGTCTTCAAAAATATGTCAGTTGTACTTAAGTATGGTCTTTTATTCGCGAACACGTGATCAATCCTATTTTGTCTCGTCGCAAGTGTACGTCTGTTTGTTAATGTTACGATGAGGGGCTGTTGCACTCTTGACAGAATTCTGACGTGGCAAAAATTGGCTACTGTAAGTGCATTATCGTTACCACTTAAACGTGCATTTCCTTTCTCTCTCTCTCTTTCTCTCTCTCTCTCTCTGTCTCTCTCTCTCTCTCTCTGTACTAACGACGTATTTAGTTCATGATGTAACCACTCTCATGTACATCCAGTCGATTAACTGTTCTACCTTGAAGACAACTTCGCTGATTTTAGTGTTGCATATAACCACGTATTTATCGTAGACTTTAATAAATCAGACCAATAGATACACTGACACACTGTTGCGGATTTTGCGTGGATGCAGTGTATTTGTTGGGCTGATTTGTTAAAATAACTTCGAAACATTTGCGTGTAAATGGTTTGTGAATTAGGCGTATCAGTAGGGTTCGGGTAAAAATGAACATATGAAGGTGCTGTGTTATTTCAGTCCAGTCTACAACACTTAAATACATATGGCGAGTGTTTGCTAATCGATTTAGGTCGAATCATGTACACTGTGTGGCAAAATTAGCTTCCTTGATGTTACAGCGTATGGTACGTAATTACCACTGGACTTTAAATGCTTAAAAATCTCACAAAATTAAATTGCTGCACGTGCCATGGCCAGTTTGCCTGTAGTCTTCGTGAGTGTAGAATGTTCAAGGTCATGTTAACCACCATCGTCGCCCGTTATACCACAGAGAGTCAGATTCGTTAGTTCTAACAGCCTAATGTCGCAGCTGCCTTAGCTTTCTGTTCCCACTTATAAGTAATAATCAATCAATTAATCAATAAATCGGTATTTATTAACGTGCAAGCTTAATAGCAAAAATGCCTATTATAAAGCCAGCACGGAAAAGAAACACAAATACAAGAAAAGCACAAATACACAAACACTAAACAAACAAACAAACAAACAGGCAATTAAAAGAATTCATTATATATGTAAAATCACTGGGGCAAAACCCCTGTGCTCTGAAGAAATACAAATTAGTTAATGTAAGAAATGTGAGAAATGTCCAGTTTCAGCACAAAAACTGCTTTAAAGAAATGTAGAGTTGGTTGCCAACTTTCATTTAGGCAAGATGTAAAATTTGTGCTCCGGAATGATTTACCAAGATGAGCCTCATAGTGCTCATCTTCCTGTTCATACCAGGTGAGTGGTGTGTGTTGCATCCAGTGTTAAATAAGTATAAGGATGTTTTGTTAGTGTTTTTTCCAAATTCCGAATATTAGTGAAACTGATTGAAGAGTAGACAGAATGATCCAGCCTACGTGTTGTTAGGGAACACTCTAGATAGGTAGATGATGATGATGATGATAATAATAATAATAGTGATGATGATGATGATGATGATGATAATAATAATAATATCGCAACGCATCGTAGTTAAAGTGTCTAATCTGATTTCGCACATTTGTGGGCCACACGTCAAAGGAGAGCTGACAGTTTTTCTCAGAACCTCAATTAGTGCTGCCGCAATATAACACAACTCATTACAAGAGTAATTGTAGCCTTTGTATGTGTGTCATACAACGTACTTTGCAGTGACACTCATGGTAGTAACAATAACGGCTTGCGTGTGGTTCACTGTGAACTAGATTTCAGTGGCTACTGACGTGTCATATCGATTATTGCACCTAGAGTTCACTGCGCACTGAGGATCGCAAGATCACAGTGACTGCTAGACTGTTTGCTTTAAAAATCTTAAACTTCATTTCTTAAAAATGCTCTATAAAATCAGAAACTCAAATCAGGAGTTTTTAAAATGTTACTACTGTCACCACCACCACAACCACCGCCGCCACCGCCTTACCGTATTTGTTGCAACCGAAAGCGAACTTCCTGAATGATATGCTGTATGTAAGAAACTCGTCACATGACACTGCTAGACGTAGCTTAACTTCTGCCAAACCATGTCTTTCGCTTGAAACGAAAAGTAAAGGAACACGTAAATGCGATATCCCGCTTTGACCTTGGGTGACAAATTACTTGCCTGTCGTTAATAACGACTTCCTGAGAACAATTTTTGACCACCTTGGGACGAGTGATCGCGTAAGTTTCTTTACGGAGAGCCCGACAAGAGACAGCAGCTGAGGTCAGTTTTCATAGTGACTGAAGTATCTTTTTACGACACCGACGTGGCAGGAGAACAGCGCCATGATTTGCAGATCGAACTGGAAGTCCATCCTGCTGATGTGGTGGAAAAATAACATCTTAACAATGTAATATTTTGTAAATAGTTGCAATAGATGACATTCATTCATTAAACCACCAAGTGCAATCGTTTATCATCATCATCACCTTTATGCAGGGTATTGACACTTATATACATGAAACAAACCATGTTTCTAGGGTATACAGTGCCGCAGCTATTCTGCGCGTACTGTTACTGGTGCATATAGCGCTGTCTTCAATATTAAACTCTTTTGTGCTTCTACATTAGCACTTGCCGAAGTATGTGTGCTGTGCCCAGTGTAGCTGTTTTCTGTAGTTCCTTGATATCGTGCTTTCCTGGTATGCTGCTGAATTATTTTCTGAAGGATTTTGAAGTGGTTCCAGTTGCTCGTATTATTACTGGCGTCACCTTTGTTTTTACATTCTACTTGCTCTGTATATCTGTTATGAGGTCTTTATATTTTAGAATCTTCTCGGCTTCTTTCTTTATCACATTTCTGTCTCCTGGGATTGCTACATCAATTAACATACATTTTCCTTGTTCATTATCCCAGATTATGATGTCTGGTTTACTGTTGCGAATGGTTCTGTCGGTTTGCACTTGTTGGTTCCATAATATGGCTACCTACCCCACTTGATTTATTTCTACTGATTTTGGCGTATGTTCATACCAGAGGTCACTGTCTAATTTTACCCCTAGTTCTTTACGTATATTGAAGTGTGGTTGAGCACACACCGTATCATGTCTCGTTATGTATTGTTCTTTTGCCAATATTGGGCACGCTGACATAATGTGGTCTGTTGTCTCCTCAAATTGGTGACATAATCTGCATTTGCTTTCTTTTTCTGTTTGCAATATTTTTGTTGCATGGTATTTTGTTTGTAGTGCTTGGTTTTGTGCTGCCACTATTTCACTTTCTGTTTCTGCTTATTATTATTTTTTTTGTCTTTGTATTTGTGGCTATATCGATAATTAAATCCCGGACAATTTCGCCTTTAAAAATCCGCCCGAGCTTAGTTTTTGTGTCTCAAAAGAGGACATGTCTAGTAACAAGAGGGCGGGTGGTGCACCTGGTAACCTGCATTTCTTTAAATTTCAAAATGTGTGTTGGTTTGTAAAGTTCATTAATTTTGAATGCTGTGTTCTTGTGCGTTTAAGTTAGAAGTGCATGACAGGCAGGTGCCCCACGAACTGAAAATTGGACAACCACTGCTAATACACCTACATGTATGGCCCTGGGTCGACTCACCTTCTAACAGAAATTAGTACCAGCAATATCTCCTGAGGGTAAAGGCGGCCGGTGCGTAGGGATGCAACCTTGCTATTCTCATATGCCGATGGTCCAGAAATTCTGGGAGCCTCAATCTCCTGCAGCCCTCGGGGCCTGTCCAGGCCTAATGGTATAGCTTTGCCTTTACCTTTTCCTGGTAATGCATGAAATTGCCAAACTTTTACAGCTGCGTAACCGTTACGATATTCCCCGCCTTAATGCAGATCAAAGATCGATCGTCACTTCTGTAAAAGCTGGCCTGAGCAAGTAGGCTGTAGTCTGGACCTCAGTTCCATTTTATTGTGTTATGTTGTATGCCTTCCCCTCCAATTTCCTACCGAGACTTCGTCTGCACTGCGTTAAACGTCTGTTAATCACTTCCCTGATACTCCCTTTACGTGTCCCAGGTTAAGACTTGATGTCCTGAATGTTACATATCATGTATTAAAAATTCATCTTAATTTTAAGTAATGGACTTAGAGGTCATTACCTGTAGTTCACTTACGTGTGTGGCTCGGTTAACCAAAGATGAAAGTATTGCTAAACCAAATTATAAAAGAGAACACGAAGGTGTGCAGCTACTTCCAACAACCGTATGTACTCACAACCAAAAAAGCTTTCACGTGTCGTATTGAAAGAGCCGTCAAACGGATGAAGGATAGTGTATTCGTCTGGCCCAGAGTCAACGGCAGACTCATAATTCCCTACCGAATAATTACAACAAGGCATCGTGGCTGAATACTGCAACTTTTCCCTTTATCTATTGTCAGGGGAGTACGTGCAGTATTTTCCCCTCTCCCATACCCATTTGTTTTTGTGTGTGTGTATGTGTTTATGTGTGGTGTGGTGTGTGTTTTGCTGGATGAAGTTGTTCTGTCTAATCTTTCTTTCCTCCTTGGATATCTTTGTTCTTTTTTCTTTGTTTTGTTCTCACGTGCACTTACTGCGTGCTGTAGTAAGGCAAAGTTGATTGCCCGCGTGATATTCTCGTTTTTATGTTTTGTTCAGCAACTGCTATTCCCCAACAATCAGAGAAACTCCAATGAGAAGAGAGGCAGCCATCGTTTGATTGTCAAATTTTGCTTCATGTGTTTTTTTACTATTTGATATCGCTGCATTCTTTCAAACCTCCTCCTCCTCCTCCCCCTCCTCTTGCTGCAACGTTAGTATTACAGTCATCGTCGTCATCATCACCGTTCGTTGGTTTGAGTTTTTCAGCGTCCTGTCAGCTCAGGTCTTGTTTAACTCCATCACCCACCGATCAGACCGGCTCACATAATGAAGGACTTTTGGATAATAACAATTTTTAAATAACCCCGCGTTTAATTTGTTGTGCCTTGTACTGAAGTTTAAAGCTTGTGCAAACTAGTAACATATTTATTTTTACGTACAGCTGTGTTTGTCAGCATTCTGTAATTTCATCTTCAGCTGTGCGCTGTATATAATAACGCTGCATCAGCCATGAAATAGTCCCAGCTCTTTTGTAAGACACGCGAAAAGTAAAAGAAAGAAATAATTGATTGTCGTAACCGTACAGCTTGCAAATAGGTCTACATGTCAGCAGCATTCTGCACCGTTTCACAGAAAACCATAATGTATGCATTCAGTATGAGTACGTAACGGATAAACTGAGTGCACGCGTGTAGTCTCAGTCTGTTCAATATGGCAAGCCCTTGAATGGCGGTGAAATGCGGGTCATTTTGAACACTTATAAATGTTCTGAAAGACTATTCTTTGTTATTGGCCCAAGCAAGAACAAAACTGGTGTGGATATTCACTTGTTTTTTTTTATCCGAGACAACAGGCGGGAAAAACTGGCCAAATTACAAGCAATCGTGCCTCCCATCGAAATCATGCGGAGTGGCAAAACGTCGTAGCACTCGAAGTGCGTAAACTGGTTGGCAGTGTATTATCAGTGGCCGCTTAAGAGAACTGGAAAAGTGCTGTGGGACATGCCATGAGGGAACTGAGGATATGAGATTTGCGTTATCTCAGTGATAATGGCCGTTGACCGATTAGTAATCAGCGGTGGTGGTAAGGAGACTCCAGCGATGGTAATGAATCTGTCGTCTCACACAGAGTCGCACTTCAGACGAAGCTGCTTTATTGACAGCTGTCGGAATAGGGTATATTGTTGTATTATAGTTCACGATTTGTGTATCTGAAGATGGAGGGGATGTGTACAGTAAGTTGCACGTCACAGTTCAGAACCGACTGCACTGCGCATGACGCAAGCTCGCAATGTATACTGTCACAGCAAATCATTGCATAATAGCATCACTTGCGCCCTTCTTTTTCTCCCCACCCCACCCCCGGCTTGAGGGAACAGCGAATGAAAGAGCACGAACGGTTGACTTTAATGGCTAATTGCAGAAACTAAGAAAGTAGAATCTTTCTTGCGGACCGAAGAGTTACCAAGTAGTCAAGAAACATCTGTCTTTTATGGCATCCGAAGCATCGTCACCATTTATATAGGAAGCCTTCCTCTAGTTCCACTTTTGAGCCACATTAATCCATTCCGCATCGTCGTCTTCTAGTTCATTAAGGACCATTTTAACACATGCGTCCATCTACGCCCCTGTCTCCCAAGTAGTCTTTTCCTTTCATGGTTACTGGCATACTTTTTAATGCTGACCTGTCCGATGTCCGCTACGTGTCCCGCCCATTGGATCCTCTTTGATTTGAATAACGTTACGCAGTTTACACGATTGAATTTGACCATGGAAGCTTGTAGCGCCCGAAAAATGTTTGCATAACCTGTAATAAAATTCTGATGTATGAAGCTAAAAACACTAACCCACAGTAAGCAGGGACAGTAGTAAATAAATGTGAAACGAAGATTCGAGATAAACATATTTAATTACAAGTATTTGTAAAAATAGTCACATGTCATATGTATGAAAAATGAAGCTAAATAGCATGCCACATATTTGCAATTGTCAATGCGGAGAGTTGTTTTCCTGTTTCTTTACAGTTTATTTTTATTTTTGCTTAATATTGGAAAGATGAATTCTCAACTCTGGCGCCACACTTGGTGCGTTTCCATATTTTGCTCTTGTTGCTGAATTCGAGAATCCATTTCCGCACAAGTATGTGCGCCTGAATATCAGCTGACGAATTGCACGTCTTGATAAATGTGAATATTCTTGATATATACTAAGTCGTCCCAGACTGTAATTAAATACCTTTCTTTAATATTTTATACTGATTGGCTGTCTTATGTGATACGAGGTTTTCATACTGTGTTGTAGAAAACCCTACAAGTTTTTCTTTTACATTGAGTTAATGTTGAATCCGTTTGTAATTATCATTTGTGTTTGGGAAATATTTAAATGAATATCATTGTCAAATAAAAGTTGAAATTATTTAAGGGAAGTTCATAATAATAGTATTTAAACTAGCATTTCTATATCGTTTCATAGTCCTTCACACTTCTACCTACTTGTTCACAGTAGGTGTAGAGGGTTTTTATTTTCACTTGATCACACTCAGACACACACCACAGTCGGTGGGACTCCTCTGGACGAGGGATCGGCGCGTCGCAGAGACCTCTACCTGACAACACAAACATTGTACAAGACAAATATCCATGCCCCCAGTGCGATTTGAACGGGATTCGAGCCCACGATCCCAGCAAGCGCTCGGCCGCAGACCTACGCCTTAGACTGGGCGGCCACTGGGATCGGCATCATTTCTATATTGTAACGGTATTTTCTCTTTGCGGGGCACAGTATTCGCGGAACACCATCTGGGAAGCACTTCTATAATCATGTAACTCCCCTTTGATAAAGGTTAAAACCGAATGTTACAGGAGTGTAAAGCATTAAATGCACGGGGCTGCTAGAGATAATTTATACAGTAGGCAGTAGGAATGGACATATCTCATTCATCCATTGAAGGCTTCGTAGGTATGTGCGTAGTGTTCTCTGATGAGATGGAGTGCAGTGCAAGTAGCATTGTTACTGACAAAGCCAGAGGGGCCTCTAGCTCGTTGCAGAGAAGTCTAATTTCGTCTGTAAGGATCATTTCAGTCGAGGTTTTTCCTTTCTTTTGTGTAATTACTCGCCCAAGACCGATTCGTGTCTGGGTGACGTTTTATTTTAATGTGCCGCGTGCAACATAAAAAGCGGAATGTCGGATTGAAATTAATCTAAAGGCTAAAGGGAATGAAAAATAACATAAACACCAAAAGAAAATTTCAGATAATTAACGCTACGTTACCTCAGGTTCTAATTCACCGTGTTATGACAAGAGTGGCTTATATCAGCTGGACATTATAATCAGAGTTGCAGTTACCAGTGACTGGAAGACTTGGTGAAAGCTTGAAGAAAATTTTATATTTTATGTACCGTACGTATTATCAGTTTTTAAAATTAAACCAACAAATGCGCAAACTTGTTTGTAAGCGTATATTGTCATCCCTACATATGTTTCGGCAAACAGGTTACCATCTTCAGGGTGAAAGTGGAACCATACAGTAGCTGGATGTAATCAGTGCTTGTGATTTTTTATGTTCGCCACCTGAAGATGGTGACTTGGTTGCCGAAACATCTAGGGGTGATAATATATACTTCCAAACACGTTTGTGCATTTGTTGGTTTAATTTAGACACTTGTATGCGAGGTTTGTTAGGTGGTTGTGAGTGAGGGAGGACTGAAGAATGCGTTAATACAGTAGGCCTGTCATCAATTGATATAGGCTGTACTCACCCATGAGCCACTAGCTCGCCAGCTGCTGGGGTTTCAGTATCTGTGGAAGAATCGGCCTCTTAGTTCTTAGAGCAAGAATGTGTAATGAATAGAAAACTGCATGTAGTGAAGGAAAAACGCGAGTTTGAAACAGCTTTAAAGCAAAGAATTGGTGTTCGAAGAAAAGTACTCTGAGCGAAGTATGTTCATACGAAGTCAAATGTGACTCAGCGTTGCAAAATACAGATTCGAATTCCGATATCCAACCTCGGCCACTTATATATCAGCAGCGATAGCCGACGGATTACTTCTCGGTTGCTGACGCCGCAATGGATAAGGCTTTGATCGAGCAGGTTCTTCCTTATCCCATCATATGTACGTGTCATTTGAATTTCTGCAAGGCCACTGCGTATTTTCATCGAAGGCTGTCGTGTTTCGCCCATCCTGACGAGTGCAGGAGATGCGCACAGCTGTCCACTCGTTGCCGTTTCGCTTTACCACATGCTTGCATCACCTCACTGCTGTGAGACTGATAATGCCGTAGTATATCAGACTTCAATTCGGGAGGCGTCCGGACCGAATTCCGGTCGGATTACCGGGCATCCCTACTGAAATCTTTCATGTTACGCTCGGCCTCTCCAAGCAGAAGTTGGCACAGTGCTTTGTAACAGATCACGACCGCCCCTTACAAGCTCAATACAGCTCCATCTCATTGGACACTAGGCCATATAATTTTTGCTGTTAAAATACCGCTTCCTTCGGCTGTCCGTCAGTAACTTCTGTCGGTGAGATGACTTCACCCAGCGAAGGAGAAGACAATAAATTCGTGTCTTTCTGCATTCCTTCTGCTTTGTGCCGGGCACAGGAATGACCCGCCCATACAGGCAAACTAGGCACAAAATTCGGGGGAAAATAAATTAAAAAGAATTAAGTTTGTTTTAATTCCGCAGTGTTTCAGGTAGGGCTTGTGCGCTTCTTGGTTTGGGTGCTGGTCAGGCCATCCTGTCGCCCGGCGAACAGAGGCATTGCTTTCAGATATACGAGTACCGTCTCTTACAGTACTGCTAGTTTGTCTAGTCTCAGAAACAGTGGTTGGACAGACAGACAAACCGGATACTAATGCTTCAGTTAAAGCAACACCTTTGAAACACTGAAGAGACAGATGCGGAGTATTTCCTTGTGCCCCAAAAACCTTAGTTAAGATCTGCCCAGGAGGGGTTTCTAATAGCAGCTAGGGCGGGGGCCGCCTCTAGCACAACTTCTGTAGAACAAGCGTTCAGTTAATGTTACTGTTGAATGACACCAGCCCGTTATTATCGAAACGTAATGCAAAGAAATATATGTGGTTTCATTAGCGTCATACACACAAGAATGAATCGACTACGAATGCGTTGTAATGATACAGGCACCGTAAGATATCTGACCTGCAGCAAATAAAGTATTTGTATAGGATAAAACAAGCGATCGACACGCCTCTCGTAACGCGACTGTACAGAATGTAATGACGCTCTGTAATCCACATTCCGACTCCCACATTCCAGCCCTGTAATTACACCAGGGGAGGCAACGCTCACTAATATTTAATGGTAAGTCTACCGGCGGATGTGTTTGTACTAGTAGAAGGTACGGTTCCACCTCCAGCACTGACCACGACGGGTAGCCTGGATGATGGCTGCAGCCTGCGTAGGGCTATAGGACTAATTGTTGGCTGAATTGATGAATTTTAATTAAATTTAGCATGAGTGCATGCTGACACATTTGTCAATAAACCTAGAATCTCGTAATGTGTGTAGGCTAACACCAACGTTATTTGTCCAGAATTAGATCTGTTATCAAAATCAGAAGACCAGTTTTAAAGGCGTTGACTTCTAGTGCAGGAGTTTCACTGGTTCTTATTATGCCTCTAATGCATTAAAGTTCCGTGCTCACTGTTCACAGATCATAACGTAATATACGTACTTTGAATCTGTGTTCGTAGCTGATTCACCATAAAACACATATAATGGCATGGAGTATATTAAACCATACGCATTATGTAGTGACAGTTACGAGAATAATTGCGATGGAGAAGCGGTAGATTTTACGTGGACGGAGGATGATTAATTGTTGGAGCTAGCCACAGTATCGGACGTTGACACTGCGCCAAAATCAGTGTTCCTGCTTTGGTGCCGCCTCCCCTTCTCTGCCTCTCATCCAAGCTCGAACGAGCAAACACTGTAATTTTCTGTGTTTTATGTTTCTATTACGTTACCGCGGGGAGCGTCACGCTGTAAATTTATAGTTCTAATTTTCGTGCACAGTTTTTGGCTCGCTGCAGACGAACTGAGAAGTCTGGGATACAATTTCAGTGCCGGTGCGCTGGAATTGTTTTGTTTAATGGCGCGTTATATTCTGCTCAGTTAGTGATTGCGGTGGCAACTTACTGTGGCATTGAAGGTAGGTGATACCGTGATAAGGGAGGTGTTAGTCGTAATAAATGAAAAACAGAGGACGTGCAGGTGAGCGAGGGGATTAGATCTATTCACTCCTTCCGTGCACATCTGTTTGTTTTAGTTTTAAATAATCGTGTCAGTCGGAGTCGGACCTCGAAGTTCGGAGGGCTTTTGGAATATGCCAAGCAGCTATGGCGATCAGTGAGCTGTGATTTTATATTAGTCGTGGTGCCTACTGTTTGTTTTTATTCGGCCGTGGTAGTGTAGGCTTGTCACATTCACAAACCCGCCCGCGAGCAAAGAAATGTGTTCCTAGGTGGCAAGGAGGTGTGCTTCCATCTGTGTTCAGCTATTCATGAAAGGGGCGAATTTGTAATTACTGGACGGCGATGGTTGCACAAAAATAGTTACGGTTAGCCAGTATTTAGCTCTCGCATGTAGGCTATTATGTATACTAATTCAGATGAACATTGTGAAAATCGAATTAGCGTATTCTAATAATTATTGGAAGAAAGTCAGCGTACTTACAATCTAACATACCTCATCAGCTGTCCTAATAGCCTGATACTATTTCACTTGGATACGGACCTTTTATGGCGATTTCATATCGCTGGCAACAAGAACACGTACATACGTCTTTATGTAAAGCGCCCGATATCCCCCCACCCCCACCCCAGCTCTAACCAAATTTTGAATGTCTCAACGGACTCTCATAAATGTTTCCAATATAAAATTTTACAGGCATCCGTCCTAGGGGAGATACGCCGATACATGCAGACAGACGGAAGGGCAGACATGAAGATAAAGGGCACTTTTTGCAACAGTGCGAACGCGCCTAAAAACTAAAATTCTGATCCATTTTGTTTGAAGATATGCGGTAGAGCCGTGTTCTACGTGGTGGTTAGGCTCCTGACAGCTCCTGTACCCGAAAGCGCGTATAATCACAACACTCCCCCCACCCCACCCCCGCCAGACCCTCCTACTCCCTTCCCTGAAACACGTAAAATCAATCGTAAGTGTATTAATACGTGTATGTATGTAATTTGAGCATTAAGCCAACCAGTACTGGCGTTAAGTTCTTCCTGTGCCGTTTAGCACTAGTGCACCAACTAGGTTCGCTTCTTGACACGTGTTCATAAAGGCGAAGCCACCCCCTCCCCCCTTTTTTTCCACGAACCGTATGCCCCTCCGCCAGAACACGCTTCCGATTAAGTTCCTCAATCCCCAGACTTAAGGCCCTTCCAGCCTTCTCCAGGGCCTTGTCACGCACGTTTATTTTTTCGTCGCCGACGGCATATACACCAATGTGCGTAAAAATGCTTGGCGTAAAACGCGACTCTGTGTATTGTGTCATGCGTTCATCGTGTCTGTCTTAAGATTATTTTGGTCTGTATGTGACATTCTCCCTGATAGTCCCAAGAAAAATGAGGCAGGGATAAAACAAAAGCTAAATTCTTAATGCCAAGTTCTTGGACGTGGGCTACACAGCGCGAATAACAGCGCTGCAATGTTCGCGTCTGCAATCCAAAGAGTACCGACCGGACAAGCTGGCAGTTACAAAAGATGAAGAAAGTGTGAGACGCTAAGCTTATGCCCGACAACCGTAACGCAGGGGTATGTAAATAGTGTTCCACGAAATTAGCATAATAAATAAAAAATAACAACAACAACAACAGGACTTAAGCAATAAAAGAGGAATCTGCCTCGAGTAACGTTCGATCCTATATCCACCCACCCATGAGCTAAGCACAGTAACCCGTGATTTAAATTTTATTTTATTGTTGGGCTGTACTGTTACCGTATGGGACACCTTAATGTAACATCAACAGCTAACGATTTGTAGGCCTGGAAGGTTGCGCAGTAGACATATACGACAGCCCAGTAGGTATAGTGTCTATGCTAGGGGCTGAACAATCCGGGATTCTATCCTAGGCAGAGGTAAGAAGTTTCTTTCTTCTCCCAAACGTCCAGACCGGCTGTGGGACCCTGTGGTTAACGCAGCCTTTTCCCCGGGCGTAAAGCGTCCAGGGCGTGAAGTTTACCACTCAACTCTGGCTAATGCTGAGGTTAAGAGTGAATGGATCTATACCTCTACTCCCCCTATATGCGTTGATAGCGTGGACAGGGACAACTTTACCTACTTATAAGTTCTGCCTGGAACTTCTCCGTTCAGCCCCCGATTTTTGGTAGGCGTAAAACCATTACCGTCGTATGCATGTGTCTCCCCAGCATCTGTCGTATTTCGTACAAGTATTTGCCTACGCATTGTGGCAGTGCCATATCCGTACTTTAGGTAGGTAATTTCAGGCTTCTCACCGCGAAGGCTGCGGCTCGGTCTCAGAGCATTCAGTGTGGAAGCTACGGTGAACGGGGTGGCAGTGGATCTCGGTTTATACCGAGCACCTCGAGCCCCTGTGCCAATCCTCACTCTACCAGTCGTCCATCTGTAACTGTCGTCCTGAGATCTGCGCTGTTGTGGGATATTGCGCAGCGCTGAGTGGCAGTTCTGTACCGACGTTTCGCGGCAACCTATCGGTCCAATCTGCCAAGGACCCTTGAAGATGGGACCGATAGGTTGTCCCGGAATGTCAGTACAGAACTGCCACTCAGCGTTGGGTTATATCCTAGAAGACCGTAGATGTCATGTGTATCGTGGCGGTGGCCTGAAGTCACGGAACTGTCGTCATCGTCATCATCAGGAACCATTACAGTAGTAGGTCCCGTCTGTTACGGTATTCCTGTGTGCACCATCTGTCTGGTTATGGGGTTGATAGCCTTGAAACGTCGCTTTATGATGGTTAGCCATTAACTTTTTAAAGCCTAGCGGTAACTTTACGTACCACCAGGTTTAACATTAAAAAATTATACGTGGTGCCCACATTGCGTTTATGTGTTTTGTACGGATCTCAGAGCAAACAGCAACTTTTGCCTTATAAAACATTAAGAGACTGGTTTCTATAACCGAAGTGGAGAGTGTTTACAGCGCGGTACGCACTGAGTCCTTATATAAAACAGATACGCTTCGTCTTTAAAGGGTTAAAGCAGCTCCGTAGCCTACTTTTTTTTCCATAGGCGCGACAGCCCTAGTTGGTCCTGGGCCTCATTGTCGGGGCTTCGCGATTACACTCGGACACCACGCTGGGTAGGACTCCTCTGGACGAATGATC
Organism: Coptotermes formosanus; assembly: GCA_013340265.1. Classification (NCBI taxonomy): domain Eukaryota; kingdom Metazoa; phylum Arthropoda; class Insecta; order Blattodea; family Rhinotermitidae; genus Coptotermes; species Coptotermes formosanus. The sequence continues at coordinate 29,415 of BLKM01006055.1, forward strand.
AGTCCGTCGCAGAGACCTCTACCTGACAACGCACAAACACTCAACAAGAGGCAAACATCCATGCCACCGGTTGAATTCGAACCCACGATCCCAGCAAACTCTCGGCCGAAGGCCCACGCCTTAGACCGCGCGGCCACTGGGATCGGCTTAGCCCACATAACTTCATGATATTTGCACACTTTCCCGCATTTTGCTTCAGCTGACCAGCCGGCAATACTTTCTAACCTAAAACAAAGTGTGTCGCACCTTTCTGTTCTCTGCACAGTTTCTGGTTCCTTACCCACACCTAACATTTATATGGTGAAGGTGCAAGTGTTTAGCACATTTCTGTACTCTGTGTAAACCAAGAGAATAATTTCTCATTCCAGTGCGTCACATGCGCGAATCCCGTGGGTAGATCCCAGCCACAATCTCACTCACCCCTTGTTAAGTACTTACGTCTCCCAGCCGGCATACAATGAATAAGCACAGGGTGGAGAACTGCCAATTACTGGAGAGGGATTTGCATAATGTTTGTTGACATGTAATCTCCGAAACTCTGAAAATCACAGCACCCCATCTCGTCGCTTGATTCAGATGCAGAGCGGATTATCTGCTGCCTTCTGACTACCCCTAACAACTTTTACTGCGGACTCCCAAAACTGTTATTGTCTGTTAGTGAGACGTATAAATCTGGTTTACTTCTTTTTTCTTATAGTTTTAAAACGTTCCGGGTGGTCAAATTGAGAAGAATGAGCTGGGCGGGGCACGGGGCACGTATGGGAGAGGGGAGAGGTGCATACAGGAGTTCGGTGGGGAGACCTGAGGGAAGGAACCACTTGGGAGACCCAGGCATAGATGGGAGGATAATACCAAAATGGATCTTAAAGAAGTGAGATGGGGGGGGGGGGGCATGGACTAGATTGAGCTGGCTCAGGATAGGGACAGGGGGCGGGCTCTTGTAAATGCGGTAATGAACCTTGAGGTTCCACAAAATGTGGCGAATTTCTTGAGTAGCTCTGCTCCATGGAGTTAGTTTTAAAGTGTTGTATCTCCGCCAATAAAGGAGAGATTGATATTCCAAGATAATATATCACGTACTATCAACACAGCTGTTCATTATGTTAAGTAGATGAGTTACATGGATGTATGTTTCGAGCACTAAGTAGTCATCCTCAGGCCATTAAAACACATAAAAGTAAAATTACTATTGCAACTTCAGTTATGGGAGGCCAGGTTGGGATCTCAGTCTTTGGTGTTATAATGTACATGTGAATATAAAATGTTAGCACTAATAAAATATATAGCGAAAAAGAGAGATGGATACTTAAGTTATTGTAACAAGGCGTTTCACTTTCTTCCCCCCCCCCCTCCCCCCCGAGGCTCACGTAGAATGGTGATTGAACAAGCCATGGATTTGTCATTTACCCGTATCTTGACGTAAATATATGACTTCCGAAATTAAGGTAATTTATTATGGATTAATTTCATAAATTGACGCATTAATTAATGTTTTATTAATATTTTACACACAACGTACAAAGTAAGATTTGTGCGTAAGGAGAATAATTTTGTATGGTCAGATAATTTTTGGTTGGTTTTCGAGAAAATAGTACCCTTAGTTCTGCTAGTACTCCTTTCCTTTAAGTGTTTGATATTTGGTTTCTTAAGGAAGAAGCTTAGAAGACGCTTTGCAGTAAAATCGAATATGCCGCATAAAATTAGTGTTTAGGTCGCCGAATTCCTTTTAGTACGACCTCGGCTTTGCTTCATGCAGGAAGCCCGGAAGTAACCAATACATTTGGATGTATATGGTAAGGTTAAAGTTTGATCATTGCTTAATTAAGCACCAGGTCCTGAAGGCGTGTTGGGTAGTGGAGGTGTAGGTCTACGCATCTCCAATCACGGCACAGATGTGCGCGGTTAGTTTCATCCCACAACCGCGTTGTATGTGGTGAAGGATCTTGCAGCCGAACAAACAGCAAATCTGCCGTTGCGGTCAGCACCTAGTTGTTACAGGTTTTCAAGGGTTGGGTCTCATCACCTGGGTAGGTGAATAAAAGCGCAGACCAGAAAAGGACAACTAGGTGCCGGTTGTGGTCAATCAAAGCATCGGAGTTTCTCAGGGAAATTCGTGTGTATTCGGTAGCAACGGGTAGTACATTAGGGTAGCGCGTAGAGCGGTGCGGATTGTTACTGATATGTTTATTTCCACCATAAGACCAGTACACTGTTTCATATCAAATAAAGATGATGATGGCTTCAGTTCCTTGTGTGCAGGGTGCAGTTGTTGGGAAAAACTAAAGGAGTAATGAATGAATTCCACGGCACGCGGCAGATAATAAGATTTCTGGGATATCACGAGCTTCTGTTATTGTGTGTATTCTTGAACCCTCGATAAGACACTGCAGCACTATGCACCAAGATGCCAGAATGCTCCCCCTTTCACTCCTAACATGCCTCTCAAAATTCCTTTCCAAATTGGCTGCCGATTCCCACCCCGCGCAAACCTTCCCAGTTAGTATCTACGTTACAGATTGGCTTTCTTTCCTGCTTGGACTCTTGACGCTTGAAGATGGGACCAATATGTGGTCCCGAGACATCGGTAAACAATTAGCAGACGTTGCCGCTTAATATCCCAGAAGGGCGCAGATCTCATCAACATCGCGGCGGAATCCTGAAATTATGGCCACTTAAAGTTTACAAGTAGTTGATTTATGATAGGGCACTCTACCCCCAGATGCCAAAAACATTTTTGCATATGGCACTTAACGTACCGGCTGTCACCTGAACAAGAGGAAACCATCGGGTGGAGGCGGCCTTGGCCTATCCATTGTGATCGCTCATGGTTGGACCATATCGTTAGGCAAGCGAAATAGAATGCAGATTTTACAGTCATCCTAGGGCACGACCTGCGACTTGAACCCGGGACTTGCACGGCTACAGTCTCAGCAGCCACACAGCTGAGTGGGCCCCAGAGCCGGTCTGGTTGCAGTGGAAATCCCCGCACCTGGAGAGAATGAAGCCCCGGCTGTTGCCCAGTCGCTACCAGCCTGCTAACTGAGATAACCCAGTTCAACAAGGTTGCAAGCACATGTCACTTGCCTGCTTGCGCCTCCAGTGTAACGTTGCTTGTGTACAGAGAGTGATTCATTAGGCATATGGTACATGCGTTTAAACGTGCATACCATTCAGAGCCTTTCGATGTCTGAGCCTTGAAGCGTCCAGGCTCACAGCACCACTTGTCGTCCTGTCATGAATCTAACATAATTGTTACAGTTATCGGGGAGTCAGTGAAAACCGTACGTGGCCTTCTACGATCCTAACTCAGAGTTAATCATGAATTTCTTCATTAATTTTATGTCACTGAAATGTAATCTCATTTTAATTACTTTAGCTGGATAATAACCGAAGAATGATTTTGATGACATTCTCAGGAAGTCCAATGAAAATAGAAGATGGGAAGCCGCAGGTTCCTCTGAAACGTCAGGACGTAACTACTGAATTTCACAGCATCATATCCCAAAAGACCGTTGTTGTCACTTACTAGTCTGCTGAACGCAGTGTTTCTCAAACGTTCTAGCTCATGGCACGGTATTCCTTGACGCGAGGAATCGTGGCACACTGCGGGAGAGTCGGAGACTCGTGCATGTAAGATGCGGAGGATTATTGTTGTGCGAATACTATACCTACTGCATGCTACGAATGTGTAAATAATAATTATTTTAAACAAAAATAGTTTATAAATTTTGTTTTATTTGCAATAATATAACATCCAAGATTTCGCGGCTTATCCTTCGAGAACCACTGGTTTAACGCATCATGCACTCTAGGTGTTCCGTTTTCTTTGAATTGTGCGGCGACTGTTCCAGTTAGTATTTCCAGCGTCCAAAGCCATTTCCAACAAAGAAACGTGTAGACGTCATCGACGACGTACTTTCCACATACCTGCGTTACGGTAATTACCTCTGTAATACGTGCTGACCATTCTTCGGACATTTCAGCTGATGTATAAGCGCTTGCCTGTTTCTTCAGAGCCTTTTCCACGCCTGCTTACAAGCATTATGTATGAGTTTCTTAAAGTTGTGTAATGTGCGTGCGTGCGTGCGTTGTGTGTATGAAATTGCTTTTACGCGCGTTCATATATGTATATATACACATATAAGCAGTTAGTTTTTATGCTTCTTATTTTAAGAGAACCCCAAGCGAAAAACTAGTACTTTAAAGTGTAGAGTAGGCTATGATCATTTTTTCCCCCTGTGGCGCTTCGGCCCGCAGTCGGGTCATGGCCAGCTCTGACGATACTTCGCGATCACACTCTTTTTAGACACACCATACTCGGTAGGACTCCTCTGGACGAATGATCAGCCCGACGCAGAGATCTTTACCTGACAACACGCAACACTCACAAAACACAGACATCCATACCGCCTCGTGGGATTCGAACCCAAGATCCGCGCAAGCGAGCGGCCGCACACCCACGCCTTAGACCGCGCGACCACTGGGATCGGCAGACTATGATAATTACACAGTACGAGTTGAACCCCTACTGCTGTAGCGAAATAGAGATATTAGTTTATTTCATGAGAAGACGACAGCGAAGTGTTAATGTGCTGATGTTTCCTTTCAAATAAGACAATGCTGGTCGGGTTGAAGCGTACAGAGAATGTCGGCAGACTCTTGACGATGACGATGGCCTCCCAGCTCTGCTTACCCTCTGAACAACACGGTGACATAGCCACATGTACAATAAATGAAGCGCTAGTGACAAACATTAAGATACTAAGTACCCTGTATAAGTTAGTTATGTGTAGTTCAACACAAAGTTTCAAACGCGGAAGTTCACAGAAAACGCTATTATAGTCCGACCATCGGAGGCTTCTGTGTACCTTCTCATGCAACGCCGGGGATGTCAATTTACAACAGCTATCGCTGTTGAAAGAAATAGACCGTAATTACTTTCATATGCGTTAATGCATAATACATACGTATGTACTAGTACATACGTGCATGCAAACATACATATATTCATTCTTATACAGAGAATGGAATTTTAATCATGGCCGTCAGTTACTTCGCGTGTGGATTACGAAAAAGTGCCTAACTTCGCGCCTTGATTCAGGAATGTGGGGTTCCTAAGACTAATTCCAGGATCCACTGGCAACGTGATCATAAAAAAACAACCGACGAACGTAATGCATGGTTTGTGTGTTCCAATCAGAGAGGCAGAAAGTAGAAACTTTTAAATAAAAGAAAAATAAAAGTTACAGAGTTTGTGATGTCGATTTCATGTCCGCTAAGATGTTATTATAAGAGTACTTATGATTAAAATGTATATAATCAAATGCCGTTTTCCTCATTGCAGGGAATTCATTTGCGCGTGGAAGAGGCGTCTGAGAACGAGACTTCGTGCACCATCTGTAAGTGACTGTTGATTTATCGCACGTTTATTATTTAAGTTCAGTGTTTTTTTATGTCCTGTGTTGAGGAGGTCTGTACTTTTAATAATTTTTCTACGGAAAAATTAAGGAGCACAGGAGCTCGATACTTACTGAAAAGTTTCAGTAATGAATCATTCTGCGGGATGATTTTATGACGATTCTAAGCGTCCATTTGCTTTGAAGTGGCCAGGTATGTATTTGATCACAGACGTGGTCGTTTGATTTTATGCTGCTTTGCGTACTTTATCGTGAGTTAACGAGGTTGGCTCTTTGTTCCCTTAGTGGCTATGTTCTGCCGCGCTTTGTACGTCAGTCTCTTATTTAATATAGGCCTGTTCGTCTATATGGGCCACTCGCTACGGACTGAACTGTCCGGGAATCGAATCCTGGTGGAGGCGAGATTTTCCGCACCCGTTCAGACCGCCCCGGGGTCCCACCCGGCATCCTGTGCAATAGGTACCGGGTTTCTTTCCCGGGAGTAAATCGACCGCGACGCGCGTTGACCATCCACCCGAATCTAATGCCGAGCTTGAAGAAAAAGTAGATTTATACCTCTACTCTCCGTCTGGGCCTTCATGGCCTGTTCTAGGATGAACTTTACGTCTGCCTTTACCTTTACCTTTATGTATCCAGCTAAACTTCCAGTGACCATCAGTACGTCGACGCGGACATGTTTCTTAAGGAAACCACCGTAGAAAATGTGAAGTGGCGGCATTTACTCATGCAGTGTCACCGTAACCTTGATACGCAAACGCCAAACGTTTCCATTAATCTCACGCACTGACATGTGAATGTCACCAGGAACCGAATATAAACTATGCACTGGGTTAATACAGTCACGCCTACAGCATTAGGTAATTGATTTCTCCAGGAACAAAACCCACCACTGTGAAAGGTCTGCGTGCGTAAGGCAGCCAAAGCAACGTGCTGTGCAGTTGGACAGGAAGGGAGTCGGTCGTTAAACCAGAGGGCCACGCAGATGAAGTGTGAACGTGGGCACACTTAGAACTGAACAAGTGTTTCTGCTTGTGATTCCCCCCTCCGACCATAATGGACTTCGCAGCAACAGCGTATGTGCGCTACGGGTTAGGATACGGGAAGTTCCAAGCAAAAAGCAGCAATCCATTAGTACTTCACAGTGAATCTGGAAGGAAAGCGAACTCCCTGTGCACGGCATGAAGGGCGTGGCGATGTAGCTGCACTCATTCTTAACCTCGGCACTAGATGGAGGTGAGTGTTCAGCCTCACGCCTCAGCCGCAGTGCATCCGGTGAAGGAGCCCTCAGTGCCCATAGACTAGGAGCCTGTATGAGCCCCTGGCCGGTCTGGACGTTTCGGAGACGAGCGAAACCTCTTCCCTCCTACCGGATAATGGAACCTCCGGCTCGTCCACCGCATAACCAAGTCACTACACCGACTACCTTATCCCGGCTGTCATTAAGAATGACTACATATCGCAGACTGGTATTGTGTATTTAAAAATATGTACGATAGGGAGTCATTCACAAATAACCAGAATTAAAGTAAGCGAGAAAATTACAAGAAGTAATTTATTTTTTCACACAATCCCTTGGAATATTAATACATTTGCCCCATCATGGTACAAACTTTTGAAAACCAGCTGCATAAAACTGCGTCGGCTACTGTTGTGGCCACAGTGGCACCTCCTGTTCAGCATGTGCAGTGCCGGAAACGTTGCCACCAGAGGTGTTATTTCTGTGGACAAGAGAGGTGAAAACTGCTCGAGACGGGCCCGGGCTGTAGGGCAGGTGATCGGTAGGTTCCCATTTGTGTGCATTCCTGGACTGTCTGCTGGGTTGTACGCTCTGTGTGTGGTCACTGGGTGACCCGGGCTGTCATTGTCTGCGACTTCGGGGCCTTCTTGTGCGAATTTCTCAACGTAGTTTTAAACAGCCGTACGCGATAAACAGCTCTCGCCTTACACAGGCCGCATGTCGTTATGAATATCCTTGGCCGAGGGTCCTTCCACCAGCTAAAAATGAACCGCTAACATTGCTATATGATGGTACACTCCTGCAGTAAGGTCGCCATCTTTAACCACACGAGACGCACATCACCTACACATGCGCAATCGACTTGCGGTGTGAGATCACCCAGGAATGTGCTGACACCTAGGGTGTGCAAGTGCAAACTCATCCTGTACGTAAGTACTGCGCTGCATGCATTCGTGAAGTCCTGATTTACCCTCGCGTAAAGTTTTATTTTTAGTAAAGGGAAAGGTGTAAGGTATCTGACTTGAGAGGCAGCAGAACCGGCTGATTGATGTGGGGGGGGGGGGGGCGCCTTACTACAATTTCTAATTTGGTATTTTTAACGCAATAATTAATTCTCCTTTAAACGAACATACGAATATTGTTAACAATAACTGTACTTATTTGCGACGCAGATAAGGGACAGTAACACAGCATCGGCTGTTTTAATTATATCAACACGCGAACGGTCTGTGCATAAGATGTACCGCAGTATTCTGTGAATTTCCTGCCATGCATATTAAGTCGTAAAACTACCAGGGACGTAGCTCTGTTCTATCCAGTTCGCAAGCGCTTTTCTAGCGCGCGCCAGTAACCTGTGATTCAATTCGATTCGGTTCGGTTCGGTGTAGTGTACGCTGGCCTTTATTCGTTTAACTGTCTGCCTTCTTTACGTAATAAGAGAACAAAGAGGTACTCAGTCATATAAACGAGGGGAGCATTTTTAATTTTGTGTGGTGCATATTCCGTGCATTAATCAAATGAGTACAATATCAATACCAACAAATTCACAATAGTATTTTGATATAGCTTAATTACAGGGTATCCTACAACATGTTTCGGCCACTTGTGTGGCCATTTTCAGGGAGGTGTGAACAAGAACACAATTACAATATAAAAGTGTCAGAGCCATTCCACCATTGGACGTAATTGTGTAATCAGAATATAAATTCAACAGTTAAAAGACAGTTGTAAAAAGGAGTGTAAAATGTAGAGATAAAACGTTGTTGTGAAGTGTACCGTGTTTCAATGGATATTGTGCGTAGAGGGTGCGTAGAGGGGAGCTTTCTCCCATCTAAGACTTGTGTTGACTACTACAAGAATTTTTCCTCCTCTGAATGTAAGTTTTGATTACGCAAATTACATTTTATTTACACACTGCCAATATGAAAGTTTTTTTTATATGTAAGTATACCGGAATGTTCAGTTGCGGCTTTTGTAGTGTACCCTTTGTTGTTTGTTATTTGTATGCTGTTGGAAAGTGTTTTGTTGACTGGCAGTACCAGTAATTCAGATTAACATAAGGCTGTTTAATTTTTTCTCGTGAGAGTTCATTTGTTAAACTTATCCTAAGGTCGTGGAAAATGTCGTAAGAGGAAGGTACTAGCATGCGAATTGTACGAGGCGTATTTGTAATGTGTGAAGTTGTATTGAATCATCTTGCAACAAGAACTCACTGGTCTGCGAAGGCTCAGAAGAAACTTACGTATGCATATTCAAAATTCTCGACCTTAGCTGTCATCCTTAGCAAGGTAGTGCAGACGTTGACGCTGATGCAAGCCAAAGCTTGTTGAGAGGTACAGAGCACCGATTTTGGCGGTAAGGGCAGTAATGCAGAACACTGTATATTTTGGCTTGTTTCTTATACCCTCCGAATTCGAGGTTTGAGAAGCTTATTGTGCGCTTAATGTAATCTTCTGATGATACAGTGGCCAGTTACTTCGAACATCAGAACGGATGTCTATTACATTTCCGTTATGAGTGAAAGTAGAAACCTTTAACCGACAGAATGATGCTTCTATTTCGAACTTTCTTTTGATTAGAATATTGGTAATCCCTTTCCTTTCTCCCATCTGAGCAGAACTTTGCGCCGTACTTCCTTTTATACCGTTAATAATGGATGGAGGGGATCGATGTTCATTCTGTTCGAAAAGAATGGTCAGTGGCACTTCTGCCGTTCTCCGTCGGAGGCGCATGCATTAAGCGGAAGCGACAGAATCCGTTTTCTTTCTACAATTGATAGCAGTAATCTGCGTTTATATTACGCAGTACGACGCTGTTACAGCTCGGCATAAGCGCTGAACTAGTCCAGGCTGGTCCGCTGCCGCAAGCATGTTCGCAGCGTCATGATTTTAACCTTTTAAAGCCTAGCGGTAACTTTACGTACCACCAGGTTTAAGATTAAAAAATGCTACGGGGTGCACACATTGCGTTTATGTGTTTTGTACGGATCTCAGAACAAACAGCAACTTTTGCCTTACAAAACATTAAGAGATTGGTTTTTATAACCGAAGTGGAGAGTCTTTACAGCGCGGTACGCGCTGGGTCCTCATATAAAACAGATACGCTTCGTCTTTAAAGGGTTAATACCCCGTATAACGAATGGTGCAAGATTTTTCCGGATTGGAGATAGCTAAGTCGGAATAGTAAACAGGCTGCGGGCTGGCTCCGTCAGGAGGAAAAGATATTTCTTTTCTCGACATCATCGAGACTGCGTCTTCTTTTTTAGTACAGGTGTTTAACTAACTATTCGGTGCGGAGTTGTTCTTGATAAGATAATAGTTCCTCAGGGAGTCAAGAATACATTTTGTGGAACCCGACAGTTCTTGGCCGTGTTCACTGGAGCCCGCCACAAGTCCCTGTCCTGGTCACATAATTTCTTTCATCAAAATGGCGCTACAAAATGAATAAATATTGTGAGACATCGAATGTCACGGGGAAATATCTGTGATCTGTGCGCCGTAACCAGACATACAATTATTACCGCTGCAGTGTTATGAGTATTTGTATTCACCGTCGTCATCGTCATCATCATCAAGTGGCGGCAGATGAGACTGAAGTCCTTTGTGACTTTTTCGTTAGGGGAGATCCGTCTTAATATTCCTGCCCTCTAAAGAGTGCTTATTATTATTATTATTATTATTATTATTATTATTACATTGTTTCCTTTATGCAGGATATTCGCACTTACGTACCTGAAACAAACCATGTTTCTGGGGTATTCAGTGTCGCAACTATTCCGCGCTTACGTTTCATGGCGCATATAACGCTGTCTCCAATATTAAACTCTTTTGTGCTTCTACATTAGTACTTTATTATTATTATTATTATTATTATTATTATTATTATGTTGTTGTTGTTGTTGTTGTCTCTTGTCGCAGGCCATTTTTCCCTGGTACTTCTCGTGAACCAGCGGTGATCCCCACCGCCCAGGTATAAAGTTTCAGACTGCAGTACTTTCCGTATTGTGCGTGATGTTCCAAGTATAGCTGTCTTCTGTAGCGAATCTGTTGAATGTTTTCCTGGTATGGCTTTTAAATTTTTCCTTAAACCTCTTGTTACTATTCCGGTGGCTCCAATTACCGCGGGTATAATCATGCCTTTGATGTTCCACGTTCGTTATATCTCTATACATAAACTCTTGTATTTTAGTCTCTTTTCTACTTCCTTTTGTGTGACATTTCTGTCCGCTGGTATTGCCACATCTGTCAGTATGCATGTGTTCGCTTTCTTGTTTTTAATTATTATATCTGGCTTATTTGCTGTAACTTTTCTGACTGTATGTACACCTTGATTCCATGACACTGTCACATCTTCGTGTTCACATACTGGTTTGTGTGTGTGTGTGTGTGTGTGTGTGTGTGTGTGTGTGTGTGTGTGTGTGTGTACCATCTATCTATCATTTCGATGCCTGTTGCTTTGTATGTTGAGTAATGTAAATGGGCACCAACTTTATCATGTCTCATTAAATATTCATTCTTCGCCAAAATGGGGCATCCCGAAGTTAGGTGGTCAATAGTTTCTTCATGTTGTTTACATAACCGGCGTTTACTGTCAACTTCTTCCTTCAAAATTTTACTTTTAAAATAGTTTGTACTAATTGCTTGATCTTGTACTGCCACTCTTGTACTTTCTGTTTCTCCCTTAATGCTTCCTAATTTTAACTATCGATATGACACTACTATTATCATCATCATCATCCGAATTTCTCACTTCTCAGCTTTAGCTGGGAAATATCCACCTATCGTGGGATATTTCATCAACAGGATTAGGCTCGGTGGTCTTATGTGTAATTTAGGAAATTTCTTACAATTGAACATGTGCCAAGAATTACCACTTTTTGCATTTGTATATATGTGTTTGGGTGCAGGTTAAGTCTCTTTAGACTTTGTGACAGTGACTTTGGAATTATTCCCGTGGCTGAAATTACTAGCGGGACCAATTGTACTGCGTCCTGCTTCCACATATCACGTATTTCGTTCGCAAGTCCTTGGTATTTGTTTGTTTTTCGGTTATTGTTTTGGCGAGATTGTGGGTATTTGGAATAGCTAGGTCTTATTATTATTATTATTATTATTATTATTATTATTATTGGTGGTGGTGGTAGTAATATAAGTAGTAGTATTAATAGAAATAGTAGTAGGCTGGTCTACATATTAAACAATTATGGATTAATTTCTGTATTCATGTTGTAAGAATGAGGCCATTCAACCATATAAGTGTGAAGTCCCTGTGCACGCCATGATGGCCTATGTGGGAGTGGGAGTGGTAGTGAGTGGTCAGCTTTACTCTTCGCCCTCTTTACCCTCGGGAAAATTCTACCAGTACCCACTGAATGTCAGTTGGCCCCAGACCCGGTGTGACGCTTCGGAAAAGCGAAAAATCTTTTGCCCTCCCGGGAGTCAAGCCGCCATTTCACAGTTTTTCAGCCGGCAGCCTAGTCACCATACCGCTGCACCGTCCCGATTCCAGTAAATCAAAGGGCAACCCGAAATGCATTGCAGTTCAGAATTTTTACACTCTGGCCATTAATTTGAAGGTAATGGCAAAGTTATGTCTGGGCACGTTATGAAGGCAGGGTAATCGTCAGCTTCATTTTCACGCTTCGACCGCTTCCACCCTGACAAAGCCCCGCCTGGTACCCATTGGTATGAGAGTGGTAGGCTTCACAGTTGCCCCTGCATGGTATCGAACCGAATTTCCTCAATTGTCTAGCCATTACTTAGTCGCTGTACCGGCTATGTGACCGCGGCCATTGACCTAAGCAGCTGGAGAACCCCTTCACCAAAATCAACGGAAGACTGGATACAGTACTTGGAATTACAAAAGGACAGAGTTGAAAGATTGTTTGTCCTTAACCTTCTAGGAGAAATAAACTTTACAGTTTTTAGAGTCGGCGGCCTGAGGTCAAGTATTTTAGTCAGTGACTTGCTGGAAACTGAGGACAATGATGGGTGTAATTCCTTCAAAACTTCTGAACAGCTGTCTGTGTGGGGTCTTCGGCTGTGAATAAAGAATAGTTCAGTAGGTGACTGTATTGGTGGGACAAGTCAAGAAACCATGCGAAAGACGTCCGTCGGGTCTGTTTACATTGCTGGGGCAGAAGGGCGAAGTGGCCATCGTCTGGCTAAAGTTGTAACCACATTTAGCCTGTCAAAAGGCTTCTTCCATAAAAATCAGACCCGGGTCCCCAAACAAGATACGAACCTGATATCCCAGACGTTTGCATGCTTTAGGGACTACTGTAAAGTAAAGTAAAGTAAAGTCAAGTAAAGTAAAGATGTTGCTGTTCATGCCGTGAAGGCATATGGGACAGAAGTATGTAGCTCTTCATAATATGTGCAATAAATTGGATGGGTTATCAGCTTCACGTCCTAGCCTCTTTACCCCCTGGGGAAGGAGCTCCCGGTGTCAATTGAATAAGAGTTGTGTTGGCCACAGAGGCGTCTGGGCGCTCTGGAGACTCTCTGACTCCTGCCGACAATCGATCCACGATTCTTCGCCTGTCAAGCATGTAGTCTTGTCACCGTACAACTGTTCCATCCCGGCTTCTCGGTCGAAGTATTGAAAGTTAATTGTTATTTAACTTAAATGGCACGAAATAGCGTGCAGATTTCCAATAGGAAAAACTGTTGAGTATCATTCATTAGCAAGACAAAGAAGATTGGAATAAAACACTGAAATGGATTTTACAGAGAGTTTTGTGGATAGGAAGTGGATGGAATTAACGGGTATCCAGTGGCAGGTTTTTGGTCTTTGATTTATTCATTCCGAGGTTCTCCTGCCGTGGATTTCGAAAAATAACACACTGGTAAGCAACAGTATGCGCGCACAGGTAGATGGGCGTAATTTGTTGAGCCGTAATGGATACGTGACCGCTTGCGCGCGAATGTGCCGTCTATTTGTCCAGGTACAAGGGTTCTGCCTACTGTGGAAAGTTTCGCCGACCACGAAGCATTAACATGCATGTATTCCATATAAGAATTCTTAGGCCGGTAGGTAAGGAAAACAGCGTAAGGGCCTGTTACGGGTGGCAGAATGAGAACATAAAATTTGGAATTATAGTCAGAAAGTTTAAGGTAACAGGAATGAGAGGAGTGGGTTAGCTTAGTTTCAAACGAGGATTTGGAAATCGAGGGGTTTGGAGGTTGATGTCGAGTGGGGAACTTGTCCCGTATGCTGAGGTGAGGAGAATGTCGTTCATTTGCTTCGTAATTGCCAAGAGAGGCAAAAATTGAGAGAGAAGTTTATGGAAATGGCGTGGTTGCACATAAATGAAGAGCTAAGACTTGAGAAAATTGTGGGGTGCACCAAAATTACCGTCCTGAGAAACTGAGGCATATTTTAATGTAAGGTTAGATGTAAGTGGGAGCACCACACGGTAGATAAAATGAGGAAAAGTGGAAATATAATGGCTGTAAATACTAGTGGATTAGAGTAAGTAGAAAGCGAGATTTTCTTGTTAGCAAGGTTTAATGCGCAAGAAACCTGGTGTTAGCGGGCGCAGTATCTAAGTATTTGTTTCCTGTGGCGCAACAGCCCAAACAGGACAAAGGCCGCCTCCATTTGGAGGTTTCTAGATCACACTCAGGCACACCACACTCGGTAGGACTCCTCTGGATGAGTGTTCAGTCTGTCGCAGAGACCTCTACCTGACAACACACAAACACTCACAAGAGAGACATCCATACCCCCAGTGGGATTCGAACCCACGATCCCAGAAAGCGCTCGGCCTTAGACCGTACGGCTACTGGGATAGGCGCATCTACGTATTGCACAGTAATATTAGGCCTGTGTATTCTTGACTCAATAACTTTTACATATAAGAGTTCGTTACTGTAACATCTGTACCGTAACTGTAACATCTTCGTACCGTATGGAGTGCCGAATAACTTCTCCAGAACGCAGTCGAAAACTTAAACCATCTCCCATATAAGTGTATTGACATGACATAACTGTATTGACATGACTATAACCTGCTTTTAATGATGACAACTACTTTTGAATTGTTTCCGATTCTACTGTCAGAGTGGCTGGTCCCTCTCATGGGCAGTATTTTCACAAATGTAGTGCACATACCGTCGTACACGGTTCCGTCACTTTCCGCCCAGGACAGGGGTTTGAGTGTCGTGTCTGCCACTTGCGCACGTACCGCCGCATCATTTCTACAGGGATATTCTTTAAAGACTTCACTTAACAATCCAATCTCCGACCGTTTCGGGCGACGGCAGGCAGCGCAGTAGTCACCACTGTTTCATTTGCTGTTAGTGGGAGTTCAAGCGTTTTAGATCGATCTGTTACAGCCCGTATTAGGTTTTTGCTCACAACATTTAACGGCTGTGCTGGGAATGGTGTCTTTAAGATCCGTTTCAATATTATTCTGTCACGTACCCCAAGGTCTCGTAATTGGCCTCCTCCCGTCGGGTTTGCAGAAAGTTTTGTGTGCATTTCTCATCTGTCCCTTGCGTGCTGTGTGTCCTACACTCGTCTCATTCTTCGTGCTTGCTTTAACCTAATAATATTAATGAAGTCTTTTAAGCTGGCAGAAAATTAAAACCATCATGCTAAGGTTCCTTATTTTATTCCTCCAAATGTAAATGCTGGGGACTCAACCAAATTAACTAATGGATAGAAGACTAGGGGAGAGCCTTTGAATGCCTCGACTTTAAATAACTGACATAGAAAGGAAGAAAGTTCTGAAAAAGTTCTAGCCGCATTGTTTGAGGGCTGGATTTCTCGAAACTGGTTTGTCCCATCCCCATACCACACTGTAACTGGTGTCGGCTCTTTACGAAGAAATAAGCAAAGCGAGTTCTTAGATGGTTCCCTCTTTCAGCTGCCGACAGTAAGATTTGGAACATCTGTCGCACCGCTTGCTGTTTACAAGAGATGTTGTCACTGTCCAGTTTCCCCCCCTCAACCCCCACTTAAGCCTATTCTGAGAGACCCAGGCTGAAATGAAACCGTCAATAACCGCCGCAGTCTCCCTCCAGCAGTATGGTCTTACAGCTGAAGAAATAACAATAAACCTCTTGAGATTTCAGGTTGTGCTGCATGTGAGAATTGTCAGTACATATTATTCCTGGTCTGAAGGTTTTTATTTTTACATTCCGGTTTTAACGATTGGTGCCCTTTTTTCTCTTCGGTAGGAATGGAAAAGCACGTTTGAGGAATCAGTTTATAGTGGGATGCTTGGCATATTTGAGCAAGTAGTAATGTTCTCTGTCTCTAGTTGTTTGTGTTGAGCTGGCGAGAATTCCTTGCCTAGTGCTAGACACACACACACACACACACACACACACACACACACACACACACACACACATACTTGACCAGTAGTGTTTTACTTTGTATAAGATACGCTTCTCATGAAAACCGGTTGATTGATTCGCATGTTATTTGAATAACCTGCATTAGATGCACACGTCCACTCAAACAGCAAGATTATAATGAATTGCAAAATTGAAAGGGTGAAGACGAAGTGGTACTGGACTTTTCCAAGTTCGCAGTCTGAATAGACTGAGGAAAATCGCAAAATCCTTGACCAGAATCATAGTTGGTCACTAACCGCAACTGAAACCATGTGTATCTCAGGACTGAGTTCTGCGTCTCTTTTCCCATTCATTTCCCCAGTTTGTAGGGCCACACAGCTGAGTCACGAACTGTATCTCCCGTATTCTCTTTGTGCAAGTCTGGGTCAGTTCGCTTGTGAAAACTGAGGCTGGGAGCCGTAAAGTGATTTTGATAACGGAAGGTAACGTAGAGTCAGAGTGTTTTCCAACAAAATCAGTCATGCTAATCGGGTGTAAATTTTGATGTGGTTACAGCAATTAAAAGACTGGCCACTCGTTTCCACTTGTGCGTCCCGAGTTTAGAGTAAGGCTTGCTGTTAGTCGCGCAGTGTCGCAATGCTACTAAAAGCGTGTGGTATTAGCAGGTAGTATCAAGGGTAAAATGCATGGAGCTTTACTCCCGCTTCTTCCTTTTGTCTTCATAGCGTGGTGCGTGGAGGGACAACTTTACATCTTACTTTCACGCTGAGTGTAAAGATAGTGTTTCCTGTTCTGTTCATTGGCAGATAATTACAGAATGTGGGCGAACACGCCAGTGTGCAATGTCAGCTGTATGTCGTTCATTAGAAGGTGTAGCTGTAGCTTGGGTGGCGGGGGGGGGGGGGGTTGAGTGGTGCTGCTGCCCCGTGCGGCATTGTCCAAGGAGCAGCCAGATGAATATTTTAAGTGAAAAAAATGTTTTCTGCGCTCAACAAATTTTAAATTATAGAGCCAAAAAAGGGAAATTTAATTTATTTTTCTAAAGTACATAATTTATGTTAGGGGTCGCCATTGTGATTTTTGGCCTTGGGTGCCAAAAAAACTAGCTACACCACTGGATGTAGGTAAAGGTAAAGCTGCCTGTATGATGAATTCATAATACAGCCCTGAAGATGTGGGGAGGATTGCACAGGCCCGTTGGGGTGGGAGGCTGTATGGGCCGTTGGGCTGTTCCGGACCCTGCGAAGAACAGAAACTTCCGTTGTCTCTGCTGGAAATCCAACCCCTATTCTTCGGTTGTCCAGCCTATAAAGTAGTCACTATACCGACTGAGCTGTACGTTTTATAATTGAGTTAACGAATACGGTAGGCCGTTAGCTTTACTGACAAATGAGGAGGGAATTGGTAGGAGGAGGCCGTGTTCATAATTCGGCATTACATACCGCTACTTGCTGGGAGAGGTCATGTGCAGACATTTGCTGAAAGTAACGTACGCCCGCTATGAATCTACAGGAGGAGTCCCCACAAGATACATCTGTCGGGTTAAGAATGTCACCTCATTTTACAGCCTGATAGTGCATGTTTTTGCCTTTGTTTTTTCTTCTTTCCCACGTTTTGCGCTGAGGCATGCAGAGTAGGTGGATGGACACAGGGAAAGATTTTCAGATTAGTGTATGAGGCGATGGTGTGTTAAATGAGAAATCTCGCAAAACAAATCTGTTCTCGTGATTAGAATTTCACGTGGCGTAGAAGGGACTTTTGAATATCGATTCACAAACCAACAGTGCTGTTTACATAAAATGTTAGCCCATTGTGGTAAATATTTATCTTATTTGGTGTTACTTAAAGGCATACCTTTTTTCTAATGTCGTCCTGAATGTTTCATGTGGAGAAGAGAGTTTTTGAAGCCCTAAAATACTCGCTGTATATATACTTACGATTGGAAAAAGTTTTCATGGTCAGTGTTCTATGAAACTTCAATTTGCGAGGCTCATTTAGAAATAACAAAAAAAAAGTTTTAACAAAATCACGAATATGGGTGGTAATTTAGGTGTGGTTCGTAGTTTGTTTCAGATTTATTCCATTTGCGGAAGAACCAAAGTTAGATTGATTCATTATGTCTGAGGTTATGATACGACGCTGTTATAGCAACAAATCAAACGATACTTTTTATCTTCAGCATGATGTGAAACAAGGAATGCGTCATCTTCATTGCTTTTTAGTTTTCTTTGACGTATGCCATTAGGAAGGTACAAGAAAACCAGATGTACTGAAACCCAAGTGGACACATTAGCTTCTGTTCCGCGCTGAAGATGTTAATTTTACGGGTCAAAATGTAAATGCTATAAAGTAGGAAATGGAAACTTCATTACACATTCATGTCTCGACAGCAGGACGCAGAACAGTGTCGGAATACAAACGTAGTTGATAGATTTGGTTTGGACTACCCATCCCGTTGGGCGTGTCTATACCACTATTTTCAGTCTATGCAGACAAACACAACAACAATGGCCTGCTTCCTGATTTTATTATTGTCTTACGACATGTTTCGGTCTTACAAGGCGACCATCATCAGGTAAGAACACCACAGCCATAAAGGAAGGCAAGTGTAAAGGCGGAGTTCAAACTACCGTACCCACAATAAACCGATAACTGTACGACTGTGTGGGTATAGGCCCTCGTAACCCGCAGATGTATGTATATTTGTGGATAAGAAAGAACGTAGGCGTCACAGTTAAAAGATAAAGGCAACGTTGGTCTCTGTGCTCGCGATGAGGCAATATCGGCTAGTCAGATTTACGCCCCGGCCGCTTTATCCTCGGAGAAGGAGCCCCTGGTACTCATTGAAAATTCGGCTGTGTGGGCCCCAGAGCCAGTTTAGACGCTTTGCTCCTGCCGGGAGTGACGTCCATTCTGCAGCCGAATCCACTGTACCGGCTCACCAAGTGTCTTCGCGTTAGGCTTCGTCACTGAAAGGGGTTGAGTGACCAGCTTCCAATAGATGATGGAATTCATTTGCGGAAGTACGGGTCACACAAGTTCTTTCCAGCATTTTCTGTGTTGTTATAATTACCGTACGGGTCACACAAGTTCTTTCCAGCA
>BLKM01006062.1:0-19103 GCA_013340265.1 Coptotermes formosanus
TCAAAGGCGGCATCTTGCTAGGCTGTAGCCGACCGCTATAAACAATACAAACTCAGCTACCTCTAGACTACAAACCAGAAACACATACATTAACTAAGCAATCTCCAACATACAAGACCTTCTTATCCCTTCTCTCTTTCTCTCTCTAGCTTTTCTTTTTTGCAATTGTAGAAATCTAAGTTCATGAACACATACAACATTTTTCTTTTAACTGCAACTCTACTGAGAATTCATTACAGTATTACCTTTGTAATTCCTACAGGTATCACTGTCTAAATCTATTTGTAGCAATCTTGCAGTAAATTTGTTTTTTTGTTACATAGAGTTGAAATACATTTGTCCCTGCTACAATACGCATCATTCATTCACTATGCTTTGTCACTACTGGGCCAAACAAAAGGGTCCCAGCCCGGACGCTCATGTTTGTCTTTGATATAAGGATCCTTTCTGCGGGTCCGTCCACCGCTGTGACCCACATTTCCTTTATGTTTTCAAACAACTAAATCTGCGTAGTGTAGTATTCTGCTTCCGGTCACGTTGGACTGTAATACTCATAAATCTATCACTTAAGGACAGGTTATTCAAGCATTTCATTGACAAGAGAACTCACATTAGCAAAGAAACAACATACATACACATGTAGGTACACACTAATTTAGACATTTATCCCCATTCACAGTCAAACAGTTAAATCGCCACATGTAAGACAGTGTAGTCATGTAGTACCACATTCCTGTAAGAATGGTTTCAATGATTTTTTGTTGAACTGTCCTCGGGTCTTCCCATCCTTCTGCACAATAGTCATAGGGTTGAGGTAAGGAGATGTAGAATGTTCTATGATTCCGTTCTCCAAGAATTGTCTAATTTGTTCCCTCACTACCGGGCCTAATGAAAAGGGCATTGGCCAGGAGTGACTGACGACTGGAACAGAGCTAGTTACTTCGAATGTATATTAAAAAAACTCGGCAGATTAC
Source organism: Coptotermes formosanus (assembly GCA_013340265.1). NCBI lineage: Eukaryota > Metazoa > Arthropoda > Insecta > Blattodea > Rhinotermitidae > Coptotermes > Coptotermes formosanus. The sequence continues at coordinate 975 of BLKM01006062.1, forward strand.
TGATTTTGTTGTTAATTACCCAAATACTTTAGTAGTAACCAGACCAATTGCTGTTTCTCTGTAGACGTCAAATGTCCATTTTCTTTTAACAGCGAAGCCACTCCTTCTGCGGTCATTTTGCGGGGGTCTAGCGCCGCAGTCTTAAGTTTGTCTCCCCAGTTCCCACTCAATAGTCTGCTTTGCATATTATCATAATCACATTCAGTGCCCTTCGCAATTTCAGTCAACTTAACATTATAGTCATTACTATCATCATCATCGTCATCACAACCCGAACTTGGCTCATCGCTACATAAATGCGTCTGTTTGCCCATCCCATTTCCTTTCTTCAGCATCTCACAATATCAGCCAGCTTTGCTCCTGCTTTCCCATTCCTCACAATTTCCTCCTAGCGCATCCTCATAATCTGAAATTTCCCGCATAACTTCGCAGACGTCCTGTAGGTCTCCGGGTACGCAGCAACTCGCCCTAGGCGCGTCCTTCAGCAGCGGTACCACATGTGTGTGTGGTTTGTGTGCCGGACAACGCAGTTTTTACCAACTTCAGAATTAGAGGCTTCTGAAACCGCTCCCTGAAATCTGTCAAATTCTTGCTTGTATATTTCTCCCCCCATTCCTTAGTACAGGCATTGTTCTTTAAAATCAAGTACAATCCCATATTCACTGAAGAAATTTGCACCCATAATTACGGGCCCCATTAGTTGTTAACAAACCAGGAAATTCTCTTCAAATTTGTTAGTTCCCAATTAAAATTGCAATATTTGCTTTTTAATTCTTTTAGAGCGCGTCCCCAAAGCGGTAACTAAAATGGCTTCTTCAATTGGCAATTCCGAAGTAGGCAATCCTGCTAGTATCAGTTCTTCATAGATCCTTTCAGACATTAAACAAACTTCGGCCCCACTGTCGGCAAAGACAGTAACTTCCTTATCAGCAAACATCAATTCGACATGTGGGCTAGCTGGCAACCCTAAATCGTTCAAGTAGTATATGGCCACTTCATTAGTTTCAGTTATTGCTGCCCCCTCTTGACCTCCAATGATGTTACCTTCCGGTTTTGTTCTTGGCTAATTAACGCATCCAATAGGAATTGACCTGGGGCACGGGATCCGCTTCCGAGCGACGTATCCCCCACTACCTCACTCAGTTGTAGTTTAACAAAGCATCGTCGCGGTGCCCGTTACCATTAACCGGCCGGGAATCATCATTACTGTCATCCTGTCGAAGATCCCGTCTGAACGCTGGAGCGTTAGGTTTCAAGTCCTGTAGACCTAGAGGTTCCTCGTGAAATCAGAACCTCGCGAATAATACATCTGTCGCACAAAGCGGTTTGCGTCCTCTGTTCTGTCATTCCCTCGAGAGTGGAAGGAGAGTGAGGGATTACCTCTGGGCGGAGGGACCGGGTTTGGTCTTGGGCCAGGGTCATAGTCGTCCATCATTTTCAATCTCTTCAGGAAGTTCACTGCATCCTGTACTGTTTGCAATAGCGCAGTTGCCAAAATTCTTTGAATAAAGGGGGAAAGTGGAACTGCAAAGTGCTGATTAATTCACGGACAGGAATGCTCGGTTCCAGATACGTGGCTAGTAGTGCATTCTATAAAAAGTGAGCTGATATTCTGTCGCCTGATTGTTTCGAATATTTGTCTCGGTACATAGAACAACTTGCTAGGCTCTGGCTCTCTCCACTCCAGAAATGGCGCTTAAATACTGATCTAAAACCTTCATAACACGTTAATGTATGAGATATCGAAATCAACCAGGAATTCGCCAAGAAGTCCATGGTCGAAAGGAGGGCAATAAGTAACTGCAGGTCCCTAGGTGCTGACTTTAAGCGCAAGTAGTCGTCTAACTGTCTGAGATTGAAAACAGGGTTTATTTTGGAACAGTCACTGAAGTCTGGCAGTTTTACGTCATTTGTAGCTAGGTAGTAAACAGGAGCACAGTGGCCGTTAAGTTTTTTGGGAGAGATCGGTAACAGGTGTTTGTGTGGCACGCAACCCGGAAGCACAATGCATATTACAATTCTCATCACTCACATCATTCACAATCCTTAGACTAGAGGTCTCTGAAAGGTTAGTTTGGGCCAAGGGTTTTAAGTCACGCTGATCATTACGATCACCAGGAGCTTGAAATTCGCCTGCATTGTAACCAGCTGATCGACCTGTTACCGCAGTGCCCGCCGCAAACTGAGCTTTCAGGTTGTTGATTTCTAAATGTACCTTGTGAAGGTCAGACTTTTTTCCTTCTCCTGTCTCCCTAAATCTTTGTAGTTCCTTATCAGTATCATTACGCAAGGCGGAAAAAGCCTGTGACATGTTTGTTACATCATCCTGAATTCTTTGCGATAATTCTTCTCTCAAGTTGGTTGATCCTCCGCGAAATTTTGCTGTCACCTCCTCTGCTAGTTTTAGGTTCTCTGCCCGGAATTTTGACGTTAACTGAGACGTCAGATTAGAAGTGAGATCTGCTGCTAATTTAACATTTTCAGCCTTAACGTTCGAATTCAATGTTTCGACTGCGGAAGCGACATCCTCTTTCAAGCTGCTTGCTATACCCAACAGTAAGGCCTGTAATACTCTGACATGGTTGCATTTTCGGTTTCCCTGACTGCACTAGGTTCACAATTGCTATCCTGCCTTGGCGGTTAATCTGAAGCATCTGTAGCTATGCTTCTTTTAGTTGAAGTTTCTGCTGCAAAAAAGATCTCACCTACTTCGCCTAAGCCGTTTATCAGGCTTCCACTTTCCTCAGTTTCTGAGGCTGAAACTGTTCGGCTTCCCAAATTTCGCTCAGCCAGTTTTTTTACAATTCTTTACACATAGAGACACACGAATTTTACAAAGTATATACCTGGCGGTTCTCTGTGAAATTTAGGCTGCACGATGTACGCCGCGCGGTCAGTACTGCTGGTCCATAACGGAGGCTTGACTGCCCGTGCAAGCTGGCGACGGAGGTCGGTCGTGCGGCGACTCGCTCGGTGCGTGTGGTTGCCAGGAGTAAGGTGGCTGGCTGATACTGGCGTGCGGGTCCCTGTTCATTCCCTTGTGGAACGGCGTCAGTCGATTGGTTTTGGGTCGTGGTATTTGAGAGATGCTCCCTCCTTTATCCGGCCCCAACGTTGATGCGCCACTTTTGTAACCGTCATTCATTTGTTGCAGGTTCCATCAATACACCCGACGAAAGGATGGATTACTTTCTGTTAGGTATCACATATTTATTATTTACCCCCAATACATTCACTAGTTGCACTGGGTTCACGCTTTATTAATCACCATTCATACATTTACTAGCCACAGGTTCTACCTTTATTTAACCACCATTAATACATGTACTGGCAGAAGTGTCACACTTTATTTCGGTCATCACCAATCTGTTCTTTCGTGCCAAAATTCAAAGTGAATGCATCTTTCTTCTTATTTCTCTCAAAAACGACTGCCTCCAGTTCGGCAGACCTTCTTATATTCCCTTATTTTCTACCCCCTCCTCTTGACCCCAACGTCACATCCTTTATAATTTTATATCCTTCTGTCCTCCTGCCCCTGTCGTAGCGAAAACCAGAAGGTCGGAGGGTCAAAGGGTCCTTTCTCGGGGTGAGGCTGGACACACACACATACAAAAAATATTTCCCAATATTCGGCTAAAATACGAAGAAAAAAATAAGTTTGGAAATTTATTGGAGCGTAATATTTCTGGCTGTTCCGTTCCGATATTGCCCCTGAATTTTAAATTGGTTAATAGCTTCAGAAAATGTGTCTTTCCACCATTCACACAACACAATAAACGTGACACATTTTCTCCATATCTTGGCAACATATTTACGGCTTACTCTGCTAGATTGTTATTTCCAGATCGTCAACTTTTTCTTCAGCCTCAGCTTGTACGTAAGAGAGAATACATTCCCTCTCAATTACAAACGCCAATGGCAGCGTGATATGAATGAAAGTTCATTATGAACAGTGCCTGCTATATTTGTCGTACCCACTAGACGTGCGGTCTAAGGCGTAGGTCTGCGGCCGGGCACTTGCTGGGGTCTTGAGTTCGAATGCCACCGGGGACATGGATGTTTGTCTCTTTGAGTGTTTGTGTTGTCAGATAGAAATCTCTGCGAGGGGCCGATCCCTCGTACAGAGGAGTCCCACCGACTGCGGTGTGAGTCTCAGTGTAATCAAGTGAAAAATAAACAACCTCGACACCTGCTGTGAGTAAGTAGACGAGGTGAGGACTAAGAAACGAAAAGATATTTGTAATATTTTAACAGAAGTCGATAGCCCAAGTGTCGATAATTGTCAACGAAATCCGCACATAAGAAATTTGACCAACATCCGTGTAATGTAAGTCGCTATATTCCATACGGACATGCTTTGCGAAAAGGCACTAAAATGCTGACATAAAACCAAGCCCCGAAATGCATTCTTACACACGACCCTAGTCACTCTGTAGAAGACAGCAGACATGCCGCGGTCAGCACAAGCACTCAGCATTTAATTCCAACATGATAATATTGGAATGTATGTTACAGAATTAGCGGGCGGGAATCTGGAACAGATTCATTCGGCACGGGTGAGGGACCAATAAGTAGCTCCTGTAAATATGGTAATGAATAATCCCAAAACAATGCTAGTTTTTTTCACTAATAATTTTGTAATACAGATTCTGGCTTACAGAACTTGCTGATTTCACTCGAATAGTAATTCGGAAGCTGAAAGCCAGGAGTAAGAATTATTACATGATAATAAATATGCAAATTGTCGACTGGTCACTTGTCCAGAAGAGTCCTAACGAGTGTGGCGTATCTGAGTGTGGTCCTGAAGCCTCGATAATAGGGAGGCTCTGGCCCACTAGAGGCTGTCGAGCCATTGGAAATCAAGTAAGCAAATTAAATTGGAAATTAAACTTAATATTCAAAAAATTTAAAATGAAAATCGTATGAAAGTGTTCCTTACACACATTCAAGCACACAGAGCTGGAAAAAAGGGTGTGATTTCAAAAAAGCCCTTGCTAACCTGAAAGGGCACCGTTTATGAAGTCTGGAAGTTTCTGCATACACTTTAGATTTTAAATTGATAGGTTTATCAAAACTTTATCAAATTTCTGTGTACGACAATTTTATATTTTATACAAATAAATGATATTATGTAAGGGCATATACAGAAAGTGAAGTTGTCTCTGTCTACGCCAGAAAAGCGTACAGGTATAGTAGATTCACAGCTCTACCCACCTTTAACCTGAGGACTACGTAGAGGTGAGTGGTCAAATTCACGTCCCTGCTGCTTTACTGTGGGGAGAATAAACCCCATTACCCACAAAACAGAAGACTGAGTAGGACCCCAGATCCGGGCTGGACGTTTCGGCGAAGAGAAAAATTGTTTGCCACTGCCGGGAATCGCAGCCCGCACTCTGCAGCCCGTAGCCTTGTCGCTATATCCGCTACGGTCTCCGAACTCCTAAAAATAGGTGTGCACTTACTAGTTCTGTACTGTACATGCAGCGTACCGAGAAAGAAAAGAACTATTCCATCCCAAGTGCGTAACAAGCACCAAAAGGCTGAGAACTGTTGCTCGAAGGAAGATCCTCAGCGTTCCTACGGAAACTTTCAATAATCTACAACAAAATACATCGAGTTAAATTCCACATGAAATTAACTTTTGTGTATATGTGCCACAAAGAACATCAGCATAAAATTAACGCCTTCACAGTTTGCTGGCAATGTCAATATTGCCGGAAAAGTGGAATGTCTGGCATAAGTGTATACATAACCTCATCACTCCACAGAAACTTCTACAGCACCGCTGTGAGAACACCAAATCTCGCACGAATATGAAGTTACGGTGAAAATAATCCTATTGTGACGATGTATCAGAAAGTCCCTCTGAAAAGTCAGTAAATATGTGCAACATTACATGGTGTCACACACAAAAAAGACAAACTCAAATCTGCAGAAAGGAAGTACAGACAGTGTCACAACTAAATTTATATCAGTTTTATTGCCTGCTACGTATTTAATTTTTTAAGCCACCATCAAGCAATTAAAAATATACAAGGATAATTTAAATATACCCCTTAGAATGATACTTTTTCAGATAGCTGATATCTCAACTTTACAAATATTGGAGATGTATAAGATTAAACTATATAAGAGTCAAGATTTTGTATTAAAGTATTAAAATGTAATAAACATAAATTATAATAGAATATTAAAAAATATTCCAGTACTTCAGGTGTGAACAGGATGTTCTCAGATATTAAAATAATCCTCGTGGGGTAGATTTTCGCGTTAGTTTTGTTTCTTAGTGTTAATCAAAGCTGGGGAGGTACGGTATACTATATTGTTCTTCCCCATGTTTTTTCGTTCTTTGTATCTCATCCAGTCAATTGGTCGGCTTCAAAGCAAAAGAGTAGGTTGAATACGTCTACGTAAGGAAAGTAAACAAATCGATCAGATCGTCGTCACTTCAATGTTGACCACAAATCTTACAAAAGCGAAGTCCTGCGTGGTCCTAAGCAGCTACGACTGAGCGCTGAGGCAAACTCCTCTAATTTAACGTAATTTAGCGACAAAACGTGTGAAATCTTTATATAATTCAGAGGGACTGCAACGTATTAAAATTAAATTTATGGTGAAACTGAGAGCGTTTAAATGCTGAGAATTCTTAGTACAATTCGGTCTAGAACCGAGTCGTTCCCTCTTCTAAGAGGAAAAACAAAGATTAATATGTGCACAAGTACAATTTTTCCTCTTCTCTCATATGGGTAAGGAGGTTGCTCCAACAGCTTAGGAAAATAAACTAATTATTCTAATTGTATTTATGGTTAAAATTTATTGATATGACCATCGTAGTACACAACTTGTAGAGATATTACGTTTGCAACGTGTTTCCACAATTTCGAAATCATTATTCGACGAAAATACATAATTACATACAGAGGGCTTAGTGGACACTGTTGTTAAGACCAGATCTGTATAAAACCCTCAAATACATAAAACATTTTAGTAAACTATGTTACATATCTTACTACAATAAGTTGTGCATACGTACGTACATACATACATACATACATACATACATACATACATACATACGTACGTACGTACGTACGTACGTACTTACAGAATTACATACATGCATACATACATACATACATACATACATACATACATACATACATACATACACATACATTGTAATAACAAACTTGTCATCGTACCATTGCAGTAGAACTGTCTGCGAAATCATGCTCCACTGAACTACCGAATGTATCTTTTCCACATTGACATTCCTAGAAGTTTTACGATTCGTGACCGATGGCAATCTCGTTTGCTTTTATTAAATCCTTCCCAAAAACTGTTTTTAACAAGAAAGACTAAGGCTAAAAGTTGGCAGTGCTGTCTACAGCGGAAACCAAGGACAGTACATGAAGTACGTTAGCTATCCATGGCCTCCGATGGTGGCACCACTGCCGATTTCAAAGTTTTGTTTCTTGCTTTCATACGCTAGGGAGCTTTTGTTTCTTCTTCGCACGTTGTTTACCTTCCTTTTATCTACGAAATAAATTACCCGGCTTCGAGCATTAGTAAGTACAAGTTTTAATTTCTGTTATGTTTAAGATGCTGTAATTTTTGTTATATTTTGTTTCTACGCGCGAATTATTGGCGCGGGTAAAACAAGTTTTTATTACTTAGTAACAACCTCTTCATGCTGTTTTATTACTTTTACGTATACTTAATGTTAACAACACAGACCTCAATCCCTCCTGCATATAACTAGGTACTTTGTGTAATCACAGTGAATTCCCCTAATGATGACTGTGAAGCGATTCCAGCGTGTTCAGGAGAAAACAAAGTGAGTAGTATCTCTATACATTAAGTTGTTCCGATCCCGTAAGTTGTGCAAAACAGTGGTAGCTATATAACTTAACGGTGCCCGACAGCAGACTGCTGATGAAAGTATCTGGAGCTCAAATTAAAGAAGCGTCAGACTGTTAGAGGAAATGCACAAAATAAACGTTACTGTACTGACGAATTAAAGTGTATTAGACTGAAAACGTAAGTAACACGCATGAAAGATTATACGCTCATAAAAAATTTTAGGCCGATCCCAGTAGCCACGCGGTCTAAGGCGTAGGTCTGCGGCCGAGCGCTTGCTGGGATCGTGGGCTCGAATCCCACCGGGGGCATGGACGTTTGTCCCTTGGGTTTTTTTGTGTGTTGTCAGGTAGAGGTCTCTGCGACGGGCCGACCTCTCGTCCAGAGGAGTCCTACCGAATGTGACGTGTGTCTGAGTGTGATCAAGTAAAAAACAAACAACCTCGACACCTACTGTGAGTAGGTAGAAGAGGTAAGGACTACGAAACAAAACAAAACAAAACAACATTTTAGAAGGAAAATATGAAGGGAAACCAGCTGGGAATATGCAGAAATCGAAATCGGATAATATTAAAATGGATCCTGAAGAGACAGAATGCGAAAATGTAGACTGGATTCGTCGGCCTGGGGCTGTGGGTCAGTAGCTGTCTTTTATGAACACGGTGATGAAACTTCAAGTTTTATAGAAAACGAAGTTTTTGATGATGTACTTTAGTACTTAGACCTTTACGACTGAAATATTTCACTTTTAAGTTATACGTTACAATTGAGAATATAGAACGATTTACAGCACATAGATAAAGCCGTCACACAGGAATAGAGGAAAAAGACTGTTTTTGTGTACTTGCTAAGAGTCGCCGACCCATTAAAAATTACACTGGTTTTGCTGTATAAGTCAAATTTAATTAAGGGCAAGGTAGCAGAGCTTCCTGTCAATGTGAGTTCCTAAATCCATATTCATTAAAAGCGACAAAGTTCGAACCGAGACACAACAAACTTTTCAGATGACACAGTTATTACTGGCAGTCAATGTAATGTCCTCGGCGACCCTTAAAATAGATATTAATTGATGTCATTTAGATGTTAAAAGCAATTCAGTATGTCCTGCCAAGAAAATAGCATATCATTGATTATAATAGTCGAGGCGAAACTGACGTTACTTAGTGTAAGTACTGTAAGACTAAGTTAGCTCACATAAGCCACTTACCACACAAAAAATTCCATACAAGGAGACTAAGTGCAAGTACAAACGTTACAAAGCATTTGAAGTCTGAAGACTTGAGTATATGAAGCATTACATCATTAATCTTTTAAAATAGTAAGACGAAAGGCAGAGGAACAGAGATATAAGAAACAGTAGAAGAGCAGACGACAGGTAAAACCATGGGAGAAGTAGGAGATACGTTATGGGAGGTAAAGGGTATTGATGTCTTAGGATTTTCAAGGCTGTCCCCACTCTTCCTTCTCATAACAGTAAAATGAAAATGGAGAAGTTTTAATGGTAAAATGTAGTGACCTGAAACAAAAGGCGCGAAAATCCAATTTGCTATTTAAGGTGCATAATACGGAAAGATAATGTGGTAGACTCTAAAGCGGTGGGATTAAATCTGGCTTATTTAAATCAGAAGGACTGCATTAAAAGCATGCAGTAACAACTTGGATTTCTGCAAGCATCTTAGCATTACTTTGACTGCAGCGGAAAACCAAGATATTTTTTGTCGAGATGGCCGGTTACAGAATCTTCCAGACAGATGACTGACTTCTAGCCAGCTGTCGGGCAAAATAAAAACAAATACTTACGTTGTTGCTTTATTAATCATTTAAGTTTCATATTCTATAAATAAATTGTAGGGGAGCTGTGTGTAAAACGGCCCCCCCGGTTAAGGATACTTGCTGTTTTTTTTTACTGGTGTTGCAATCGGATGGGATTGGAGCCTGGTACATGCGCATTTCTGTAGTCAGCTGAGACACGGAGAGTGAGTGTGCATGTACCACGGAACAATCCTTTGTGTGACAAAAACTGCTTTTCCATGCCTCAGTGTAAGGAATATAGACAATATGAGTGACTGTAAACACAATACACGGAATGAATAATACTAAATATATACAAAGCGCGCTGATACTTTGAATAACATGAAAAAATAACGATACGTCTGTTGAATAGATTTTCGTAGAAGGTAAAGCCGTTCCTGTACAGACCCGGACAGCCCTGAAGGTTCCAGGAGGCTGAGGTTCCTAGATTTCAAGAGAGTCGGCACGTGAAGGTGGTAAGATTGTCAGCCCTACACACCGGCCGCCTTTCACCCCCCCCCCCCCCGGCCGAATTATTTCTGATATTCATTTCTGTTAGAGGCTGAGTCGACCTCAGGGCCACAGTGCGGCCGGAAGGATTGTGACTAACTCCATGGAGCAGAGGCCTTCTTGAGAAGCTAACAGTTTCTCAGTTAGTCAAGAAATTCCCGCATTTTATCGAACCCGGAATTTCATTACCGCATTCACAAGAGACAGCCACCCGTCCCTATCCTAAGCCAGCTCAATCCAGTCCATGCCTACCCATCCCATTTCTTGAAGAACCATTTTAATATTATCCTACCATCTACCCGTGGGTCTCCCAAGTGCTCGCATTCCTTCATGTCTCCCCACCAAAATCCTGCATGCACCGCTCTTTTCTCCCATACGTGCTACATGCCCGGCCTATCTCATTCCCGATTTGATTACCCGAATAGTATTTGGTGATGAGTATAAGTCATTAAGTTCTTCGTTATGTAGTCTTCTCCACTCCCCTGTAACCTCGTCCCTCTTAGGCCCAAATATCCTCCTCAGCACCCTATTCTCGAATACCTTCAGTCTTTTTTCCTCCCTCAGTGCGACAGACCAAGTTTCACACCCCTACAAAAGAACAGGTAAAATTATAGTTCTGTATACCCTACTTCTTGTGTTTTTGGATAGCAACCTGGAAGACAAAAGATCCTGCAAAGAATGATAGCAAGCATTCCGCGACTTCAATCTGCTCTAATTTCTTCATGAATGGAGTTTCGATTCATTAAGGTTGCTCCCGAATATTTGAATTCTTCCACCCTTTCAAAGGATTTATTAGCTACCTTTATGTTGTGATTGTGTCCTGCATTCTGATTTCGAGACATGTCCATGTACTTAGTTTTCTCAGCATTACGTCAATGAAAATTACAGTGCCACCATAAGGAAAAGAACCCGCGACCTTCCGATTGTAGCGCAGTGCCGCAATCAACTGCGCCACCGCGTGCTTCAGTTGATTTTCGTAGTAATTAAAAATTCATTTCGAACCCCACAGTAAACAAAGTCGTTCTGCACCATAAAGCTCAGCCGGTTAATAAGGCTTAGAAAGTAATCAATATTGATTGTGGAAATCATATTAAACACAAAGTAAATTTACTCTACGGGAAGCACGCAGAGATTTTAAAGTTAAAGTAAGTGATATATATATATAATAACCATTGTGATTTAAAGGTTTAATTTAGATCAGACTTTTAAAGATTCATCTAACAACGCTGTGAATAGCACTAATTATATATAGCGGCTAATGATTTAATGATAGTGAATAATGACTAGAAAGTATGTGGAAAGAAGCAATAAATATAAGGGTAAATTTTCCCTTTGTGTACGCCCTGAAGGCATATGACGCAGCGGAGGTACATCTCCAACCATTCTTAACCTCGGAATTAAATTTGGTTAATGGTCAGCTTCATGTCCCCACCCTTGGAACAGGAGACTGTGTGTGACCCGAAGCCGGTCTGGACGACTTGCAGAAGGGAAAGAACTCTTGCCCATGTCGAGAAAAGAATTGCGATTTTTTGTTTGTCAAGGCCACAGCCAAGTCGCTATACCGACTGAGCTGACGTGGCAGAATTAAGTAACAGGGATGTACATAAAGTACGTACTATCCTGGTATTTGCGTGGAAAGGAAGAAGAAAAACACAGTAAACTTCAGGATACTTGGTGTTCCATCCGAGACTCGAAATGGTGACCCCCGAATACACGTGTCAATCATTAAAGCTTCAGACAGCTTATTTAAATTCTCACAAACGTAGGGTAATGTCTAATTAATAACTTTCTGGATAATTCTTTAATTAACAAATTACAAAGCCTTCCGTATGATGTAATTAATTTTTACCCTTCTGATAAAGTAATTTAGCCTTTGTTAGTAAGCCTAAAGATGTAACATCACCATCTGTGAAGTCCAGCATGGAAACATATTGTAAGCCTTTCAATCCAGTTAACGCATTCACCGCATGTTTCCGTTAAATCCATGTTATTATCATTCTCTTCTGTCCACGTGGTTCTCCACAGACATCTGGTGACATGGAAATCAACCAATAAAATTATGTGCCGCACATAGCAGGCTAATGTCTCAGACCAGGGCGAATTATTTTCCAAGAACCAAAGTGAACATGACAAAATATTTATGAAAAACTCCAGCCTAAAATTCGAAAGAAAATCTTAAGCCATGTTAATATTTTTTGTAATAATACAAAATTTATAATTCATAAGCTTTAATTCTTTGCCTAGAAAACTGAACTTTCTTCGGAGGCAATTTGTATCCACATAGCAAAGTTATACACCAGACATACACGTTATAGGGAGAATTCTGAGAAAAATGTTGCAAGCTGTGTTTGTACAACCAGAAAATACCTATGCGCTAACCATTCTTTGTGAAGCTTTAGAAATTTCAATGACAGAGTTTCTTACGAAACTCATCGAATATATTGCCCTTTATTTGTATATTTTCTAGGTGTCATAAAGCGGTGTTCTGTAACGCTGCTTTAAGTTTGATACATAGTGTACTTTAGATCGCAACATTTACCATTCCATCCGGTCTAGAGGCGAGGTTAAGACAAGAAAGAATACAAACCACACATTATACATGTTCCCTATAACGCGGAATATAAGGTAAGTTTTATTCAATCTTAATGCACCTTTTATATCACATACAGCTACTCCATATTGTTTCGTCTAACATATGTAGCCATCTTCAAGAATTACACAAAAGGGCATTATTAGTCAAAAATATATAACATTGTCGAATATTAAGGTAAAAGAAGATGCTTAGACTCAAAAAGTTACTAAAATAATTTTACCAGTTTTTCCTGTTATCTTTACATAATCGTCTATTTCATACGAACCCATTGTAATTAAATTTTTAGTGTAAATTTCACCTTAATCTTCGAAAATGGGTCCATTTTTGCGTGATTTCAGGCTTGCGCTGCGGTGTCAATGAAATCTACTCTCTTTTGGGACTTCACGCAGCGTAGAATGGTAGTTTCTGGCCGACGTTTCGGGACAAGCTATCGGTCCCATCTTTAAGTATCAGTAAGAAATTAATATTCTACGCTGTGCAACATTCCAAAAGAGGGCAGGTCCTACATATTTTTAATTAAACTTTACATTTGTATGTACTCCCTGAAGATGGCTACGTATATTAACCGGAACATGTTGGAGACACGTATATATGGTACAAAGTGTGCAGCAAGTTGGAATGAATGTTATCTGTGAGAGAATATATCCATTTCATACAGAAGAAAGATGCTATTTGCACTGCGATAAATGCCGACATTGTGACATCCAGAGTGACGACATATTGTGGTCATCACCGCTATCTGACGGAAGAATTTTGGGTCAATTAAGGATTACGTGACATGCGCCTGCGCAGAACGAAGTAGTCTAATGAGGAACTTCCTAAGATATACTGCTCAATAAACATTATTACTTCCATTCCATATATTACTTTTGGATTAAAAGAAGTAGCCAATAACGCTTAAGTTATATATAGCGTACAGGCTTTTGGCAGCATGACTGTCCTTTATATTATTAAGGTAAAGGTCGCACTGTGGCATGCCATGAAGGCACACAGGGGAGACACACACACAAATGTGGCGCTAGGAGGTGGGAGCCTAATATTATTACAGTCATCGCATTAGTGGAATTAGATAGGCAGGGTTTGTAACATAAATCAGAAACACTGGAAAGGCACACAAATTTTAGTCGAAATGCGTGAAGGGAAGAAGCCACTTGCAAGACCTAAGCACATGCTATAGTATTAGAGTATAATTAAAATGGACAATAAAGAAGGAGGATATTGGGGCATGGACTGGAATTGTCTGACTTAGGACGGTAATGAAATTTGGAATTCCAAAAAGATCAATAGGTAAGCCATAAATAATTTATTTAAAAACAAATCTGATGTACGGAGTCAACAACAGAACTTTACCAGCACCTCTTACTGAGAAAGAGCTAAAGCTTAGTCAGTTTTTTACATACTGTTATTTCGATTAGGGCATGTGTGAATCAGTTCGACAGTTTCCAGCTTCCTGTGTTTCTATTGCAGAATCTTGTAGAATATTTTTCTTTATTTGGTCTGTCTGTGAGTTATTCAATGACGCTGTCAGCAACTCAGACCGCACTGCTCCGGCGATTAGAAGATCATCATTAAGTAATATCTTACTACACTTTCATAGCCTCTTCCAAAACTAGTTCTCCACAGAGGGCGATCTAGTGCGTCCTCTTTCGGTTTCCACTATATTCTTGTTTCCTTACGATCATCCAGTAGCTGCTTACATCTTCTTCCTAATCTTCCCTTCCCTTGCAGTTTTCCTTTAATAACGTGTTTTAGAAGGCAGTTCCTACGCAAGATGGGGCCAATCGAGTTAGCCTTCCTTCGCTTCATTGCATGCAGAATGTTTCTTTACTCCGTGACTCTTTGTAACACCTCTTCCTTTTTCACACCATCGGGCCAACTGATCCTCTCCATCCTTCTCCAGCACCACACTTCAAAACTTTCAAGATATTTCTGATAAAGTTTCCGAGGTGTCTAAGTTTCGGCACCATACAAAGCTGTGCTCCAAATGTAGCACTTTCTTTCCTTCTTTCTCTCTTTCTTTCTCTCTTTCTTTCTTTCTTTCTTTCTTTCTTTCTTTCTTTCTTTCTTCCTTCCTTCCTTTCTTTCTTTCTTTCTTTCTTTCTTTCTTTCTTTCTTTCTTTCTTTCTTGTCCAGTTTGCTGGTGTAAAGCGTCTTATTCTTGTCGAATGCTATTTTTGCCGTGGCAACCTTGGATTTAATTTCACTTGTACATCTTGCATCATTTATTACCAGATGGTAACGAATTGTAAACTGTAAAGGATGTGACAGAAAAAACAGTCGTGTTTAAACATTTGTTTGGAAGGACGGGAGAATCTTATGACAGCCATGATAATATTCCCGCCAAAGTTCAGACCGCAACATATCGTTACGTGTGCATAGCATTTATGAAGTCAATGTTTATATTCCATCCCAGAGTACAGAGTTATCAGGGAGGATTATGTAGAGCATTACGCAATTCCCTGATCCGCTCAATTCACTTACGCCACCTGTGCGGCAATTCGACTTGCGTAACGCTCTACAAAATCCTCTCTGCCTATTACACTGTTATAGCAACATCATCAGAGCCTGACGCAACCCTGTTGTGTAGGGCCTACAGAACTACCCCGACAATGACCGCAGTTTAAAATTTGGCGAAGTGTCTACTAGCAATAATAAGGAAGCCGAAATACAGCAGTGACTGGGTTATGGGTTGGACGTCTGAGGAATCGTACTTCGAGTCCTCGGAACGGCAAGAAGTGTTCTCCGCTCCTAAACGTCCAGACCGACTGGGGGACCCGTACAGATTCCTATTCAGTGCGCACCGAAAGCCACTTCCCCTTTTCCAAATTGCTCGGGGAGTGAAGCTGACTACTCCTCTACGGATGACACGTTAAGAATGAGTGGAGTTATACCTTCACTACTTCATACACCTTCATGGGGTGCGCAGGGACAACTTCACGTTTACCTTAATGACCGCAATAGAATGATGTATTTTCAGCAAGATGAAAAGTAGGTTCGCATTTACAGGTCACAGAACTAATTTCAAATGCATTATAAAACTTTACATGTGCAAGACCCGTCCTATCTCCTCTCTCCATTATTCATAAATATCAGATCCTTACATACTTATATGCATAGTTTTATCAAGGATATGCATCCGCTTTCATGCGTCCTTAATACTTTGTCTGCAAGAAGTTGCCTTTTGTCCACAACCGCCTTTTCTGTCCGTCCGCAAATAACAGAGCTGTTCAGGAGTGCTAGACTGTTTTCCTTTGATAACAAGAAGCACAGCGCAGTTATACAGTACACAAAAATGTGTTCCTTCTTTTGATACTTCCCCACTTTATTTTTTAATGCCGCTTTTCTTATTACGAAAATAAGTTATCTTCCTTTACAGAAATTCCTTTAGACACAAATTTATTACTTTATAACACTGTGAGGAGTTACGCAGACACATATTTAGTCTTGTTGCAGGTCGTCATCAGGCCTGATTACAGTATCAAACAAAGCTCAATCATGTATTCCCATTTGTATAGACAGGAAGACCACGGTCTTTGAAATTAATGGTAATATATACACGCGAAAGGTGCTTTGAATGTGGCCATCAATGGGATTAATATGCATTATTTATTTATTTATTTGGGTTTACTAATTATATATATTAATATCGCTAGTAAAATATGTTGTAAAGTATTTCTCATATGGTTATATTACCACTAATTTTAACTGACCCAGTCTCAGTCTTTATCACGCTAATGATATTTCTTGATGAGCTCGAAGCATGAAAATCTCCATTATGCAATTTTCTCTATTTGCTGAACAGGTTATATGAAATTACTTGCATTACAAACACAACACTTTTCCAACTAATGCACTGTGTTTAATGTCTACACATTAAAACTCTTATAATATTTTTCACATCTTAGTTCAACATGTTTCGATCCTACAGAATCATCCTCAGGGACTGACTCCAATTTAAAATCTAAGTGTTACACACACAGCTTTTTAAGTATATGTTGTAATTATTTCTGGTTCCATAACGTATACTGAAAAAGCTGTGTGTGTAAGTTTAGATGTATAGACATTAAATATAGTGCATTATTTGGAAAAGTATTGTGTTTGAATAGTGGTCATGCACGGGATGAGCAACATAAAATTAGTCTCATTACGTTACAACTGCAATTCATTACTCTATGGCAGAAGCAGACTGCGCCTCTGCATGTGAGCTAAGGTCGTATAGCATTTCTATAGCTGGATAAATGAAATTCGCTCCGTATAGACAGCTAGGTCATTACCATGTTAATTGTGCTTAATAAGTTCTGTGTTTCTCTCATGTCGTGGCTTTAATGCAGATTCTGGAGGAAAACTTTGCTGTGGCCGCCTGCAGTAATTCTGTACTCAACTTGATCCAAATTTTTGGAGATCCGCGTAGCAACGAAGGAAAGGCATTCATGGACGGCCTCCAATTTTTATCGAATATGTAATTTCAGACCTGCGGTTCCTCGCCATTGGCCCTGATGATGAAGGCAGAAAAGGATTTCGAGACGGACTTTTTCCAAGCTATGAGTTACATAAATCAACCTTATAGGCCTACGTTAGTATATGTAGCATGGTTTTACAGCACATGTAAGAGACGCTGAACTGGTCAAGACGTGCCTCAAATTCTATGGGAAATGAAGACTCATTACTGGTAAGAAGCGTTTCACTTTCAGGCTGTACCATAGTTGCAACTGAATAAAATTCGTATCATCCTATCCTCTTTAAAGCCGCATTCACAAGAACCTGCGACCGGGCTCTATCTTGAGCCAACTGAGTCCAATCGTCACTCTCATATTCCTCTTTCGAAAGATCAACTTTATTGTTAGGCAGAAAGAACTCAGGGAGACAAATTTCCTAATGTTCTTGTTGGTAGCCATAAAGGTAAAGGTAAATTTCACCCTAGAACGGGCTATGAAGGTCCAGAGGGGGAGTAGATGTATAGCACTTGTCTTTCTTTAACCTCGGCTCCAATAGTGGGTCGGTGGTCAACTCCACGCCATGGCCGTCTTACCGGGAAAGACACACGGTACCCATTGTATAGGAGGGTGAGTGGGCCTCAGGGACGGTCTGGACATGTGCTGAAAATCTCGACCCAACTGTGATTCGATCCCCGGACCGTTCAGCCCGTAGCGAGTCGCTATACCGACTGCGAGCTGCCGGCCCACGTTGTTAACCTACGTTTCATTTATGTAGGCTTGTATATCAATTTTATACTCGGATTTATAGATACAGGAGGGAGAAAATTCAAAACTGAAAGGAAATTTCCTCTTAAATCTGCTTAGTCTCAGTGTTTTGTATCACGCGGTAAAACAGCTGGTGTTCGCATACAGCAGCACATGAGAAGCTCTACATGCTGG
>BLKM01006068.1:0-31007 GCA_013340265.1 Coptotermes formosanus
AATTTTAAGTGGAGTCGGAGTCGGAAGGAATTTTAAGTGGAGTCGGAATCAGAGTCAGAGTCGGAGTCGGAGTCGGAGTCGCAGTCGGAGTTGGGGTCAGTAAAATTTTACCGACCCCAACCTCAATCTAAAATCTTATCTAGATACTGCAAATCCAGAGCCCTGATAGCTACAGTAACCATTAGACTTATACTTAAATATAGGGTATAAGTCTAAAACGTAGCCTGATGATTCACGTGGTGGTGATAAAATGTCTTATAGATTTACCATTAGTAATACATATTGAGCTTTTATGAAGGAGTCGGAGTCGGAAGTTTTAAAAATCGAGGAGTCGGAATCGGAGCTTTTGTGTACCGACTCCACAGCCCTGATGATAAGGTGTGCCTACTAATTACCATGCCACGAATTGATATAGGGAAGTAGAGGTAGAGCTCCACTCATTCTTAACCTCGACACTAGTGTGAGGTAAGTGGTTAGCTTCACAGTCCTACCGCATTTCTCCCGGGGCATTAGCCCCCGACCGTATTTATGCAATAGGAAGGTGGGTAAAGAGAAGTAATTCTTGATTATCTAAACAATTATCCATCTCTAAGAAGACGCCACTTCAAGGAGTTACGACACATTACTGAAATTCCTGACAGCACTGCAGTAAAGAAAACAATCCCAGCTACGCTACGGCCTTAGCCTCCACTTTCTAGGATCAAGGCTTTGGTAAAGTCAGGCCATGACATCAGATGATGCAGACTTCTACTTCTCTGGAACTACAAAGGACAACGGCCTTTCACCGAGATGAGGGGCAGTAAAAGACTCCGGTGTTAGGCAAGAGGGGTTTGGGGGGGTCGAAGTTACAAAGCAACAGGAACACTGTGTATGCTTCGGAAGGGATACGTTGTAATTTTTGATGATACGGCTGGCGTACGTTTTTACAGCAGAATGAACCACACACACATATCCTTTATGACACGCAGCATATAGCGTACTGCAGGCAGTCTACCCTCTCTCCCTCAGGATTCGGACATTATTACACATACTGTGGACAGCGACCACACCCTACCCGAACAAGCAACTTGGTTTCAGTGTCTAGCACATTTTGCTATACGAGAAAGAAGCACAATAGTGGGTAGGGGTATTATGTGGGTTACTTCCCATGATTACATTGCTTATTGCTTATTATTTTCTTTGCCTCCACTTGCTATCGGTTTCTTTGTTTCGTTCTTTGTATCAACATGCTGCCCCCTGCTCGTGTGGTCATTCTAACCCTTCCAGTAAAGTTTATGTAAACCCATGAGGCTATTCACACTGTCCTGTAGAACAGGGGGGTCTATTCTGTTTCATATGAAAATGAATGCATGAAGATAAAGCAGGCTTACTGAGTAGATGTGAATGTGATTAAGGAGTTAAGCTTGAAAAAATATTCAAGCGTCCATATTGCCATTACCGTAACCGTACCCATAATAGTGTGTGTATTTTTTTTAAAGTCTTGGGTAAAGATACTACAGACGCTGCACTAAAGGCTCCTGTCATTCAACAAAATCCTGAGTTTAATTTATTATCCTTTTAAAGCCTAGCGGTAACTTTACGTACCACCAGGTTTAACATTAAAAAATTCTACGTGGTGCCCACATTGCGTTTATGTGTTTTGTACCGATCTCAGAACAAACAGCAACTTTTGCCTTATAAAACATTAAGAGACTGGTTTTTATAACCGAGGTGGAGAGCGTTTACAGCGCGGTACGGACTGAGTCCTTATATAAAACAGATATGCTTCGTCTTTAAAGGGTTAATTTTTATTAACAACAAACGCAAATGTAAACATAATTTATTACACTATTGAGAACATAACCTACATACAGACGAATTATTTATCTGTAGAGCACACCTGACCTGAAGGAAGGAATATCATCAGGGGAGATTTGTACAGATATCTTAAAATCTTTTAACTTTAATTACAACTAATATCGAACACGCAATGACAGTTTTTACAGAACCAGCAACATAAATGAAATACCTGTTACAGGAATTTGTATGAAAGAGACCTCAATTCAAAGGACACATAAGTTTATACAATTTTAATATGTATATATTCTTACACTAACCGTCGCCCAGAGGATGGTCGTATTATGCTCGAAATTAACATTATCATTAATATTACCATTATCATTAATAAAGCCGTGTTGATGGTGTAAAGTACCAACTATTGAAATTCTAAGTCTAGTTTACCCGCCTCCACACATCACAACGTCTCAAATGCACCTCCACCTTATCAACCTTTTAAAGCCTAGCGGTAACCTTATGTACCACCAGGTTTAATAACTAACAATTCTGCATGGCGCTCACATTGCGTTTATGTGTTTTGTACGGATCTCTGAACAAACAGCGACTTTTGCCTTATACATCATCAACTGATTGGTTCTTGTAACCGCGATGGAGAGTGTTTACTGCGCGGTACGCACTGAGTCCTTATATGAAAGAGATAAGCTTCGTCTTTAAAGGGTTAATTAACTTACGACGCTAACTGAACCCGAACACTCTACACCACTAATGACTAAGTTATTCAGTCATTTGACACAGTTGTGAGCCTGTTCCACGCACCTACAATCATGACAGTGCTTATGCCGTCATGTGAATATCGGCCATAATTTGAGCTCCTGACCGGACTTGTACATGGAAGTTTTCTACAAAAATTCTGTAACAAATTCTTTGTCCCTTTAGCGATATGCACGTACACCACCTCGTAATGTCGTACAGTTTGATAACATTCATTTTTTCTTAAAGACCTGCTGTTCCTAACAACCGTATTAAAAAAATTTTCTCGCCCTATTTCATCTAAAGATGAAAGCAGAAGTAGTTTTGGAAACTGTGTTGCATAAAAGACGTGACCAACTGGACAATATCCAAAGAAACAGTTCAGCATAATATAGATTATTAGAAACCAACTCTTGCACATTTATTAATATTAAAGTGTTTAGGAAACATTAATATTAATAAATGTGCATGAGTTGGCTACTAATAATCTATATCTAAGACAATGCACGGTGTGAATATAAAATTTAAAGTTCAGCTTAATATTTTTGTCTACAAAATACACTTCAAAATTCCAAATAATATAGATATTACTTTGTTATATATAGTTCAATAATTTTATATAATTAATCTGATGATCATGCCAGATGGGACACACTTTGGCTGGGTAATATATTACATACGAGAACAAGTAAGCAATCAGGCCATTTTAATAACCCGGCTTGAAGCAACACAAATGTTCGCGCTGAACTGCTTTTTATTGCAATAACCGTTGATGACTTTTGAATCCGTTCCTAAGACAAAATCAATATAATACAAAACCATCACAAAAAGCCAAATCGTCTTCACGTTATTCGATTCACAGTGTACCAGCTGTGACCTACCCCCTTCCTTTATTCAACCCTTCCCTTCTTTCGCCCTTTTCTACGCCCTACTACGCATTGGTCAGCGTAGATCCTTGCTTGGTCATTAGCTTCTTCTATACGTTTGCAGCAGATGGCACGCAATGCAGAGTAGCTAATGCTCTTTTGGACTCTTGCCTCTGGATGAAGATAACGATGACGGTGTGCCAAGTGCATGAGCATTCTCAAATACTGGCAGAGGGTTTTTCTTTAATGCGAAGGCCATAATGCCAATACGCAGGCTGAAAGCTTTCAGAAAACAAAATTTGTGAGGTCCGATTTTGTCTGTATGGGAAGGGGGACTTATTTTATAACTGTAGGATGATAAAGTATGATGTGCATTCATTGCGTGAATGCAGACGGAATAATAAAGAAGCTCAAATACAGGGAGTTCAAAACAGAAAATAATCAAATACGAAGTTCTTCCACATAGAAAATGCTGAAATTCTCATTCGAAAGGCCGTATAAAAGTTGGGATTCTTTTAATAATGTCTTCCATGCATTTAGAAGCAGACCACTTTAAAGAGTAAAGTACAGTTTTCATATATAAACCGGATCTGTACGAGGGTATTTTTCCGATGTAAGTCAGACAACCCTCCTATCCAGGAAGACTCTCCCTTCCCCCATGCACGGACCATCTGATATATAATTCCAGCCCAACTGGGCAAATTGTTTCATTATCTGAACAGGCGATAGAGTATTGGGTTGGATATTATTAATGAGTTTTGTTACCCTCTCTAAGATACTGATCAAGACGTCAGGGTTATTGAATTATTTTAATAGAATTTACAGGATGTTTGATAAAACACCCCAAATCCAGGGCCTGCATTCAGTTACGTAAATATACTGATGTTCATCGCTCAACAACAATGCCTCATGTATCTGATAATGTATCTGTTTTTGATGGAGTTAATTTTGTGTTTGCTGCTAGCAGTCTACAAAGGGAACTGTCGGATGAATTTAATTATTTTACGAATCGATAAACATAAACCTTAGTTATCAAGACAATCCGTCAACTAATTCAAGAGTTAAAATACTGGTGAAAACAAGCACATATCCGCAGCACTCCGATCTCATAAACTTATGTAAAGTTGCAATATTAGTGTGAGACATCCATTTGTGACCTGTAAGTAAATGAAATGATAAAGGGTAACAGTATAAGAATAATATTTTTAAAAAATATTTGCGAGTGATGGGCCCATTATTCTCTTGTTTACTGCTTTCGGTAGTTTATATAGGTGAAATACTGAACTTAAGGCAATATTTAAGAACGCCAGATACATAAATATTATAAAATTCTAACGTATTTTAATACACAGTACCTGCAATTTTATGTTTGTCCTCCCATTGTGTTTGTTATAATAATGAAAGAATCATTTGCCGTCAAAAATACGGAATAAAGAATATTACATTACTTAACCTTTTAAAGCCTAGCGGTAACTTTACATACGACCAGGTTTAACATTAAAAAATTCTACGTGGTGCCCACATTGCGTTTATGTGTTTTGTACAGATCTCAGAACAAACAGCAACTTTTGCTTTATAAAACATTAAGAGATTGGTTTTTATAACCGAAGTGTAGAGTGTTTACAGCGCGGTACGCACTGAGTCCTTATATAAAACAGATAAGCTTCGTCTTTAAAGGGTTAATTTGGAAAATAAATTATAAAAAATATAATAGTCACTAGTTGCTTTTGACGGTAATTAATTCCTTCGTTACTGTTTTCGCAATTGATAAATTGTTTTAATACACAGTAAATGCCAGGAACAGTTCTCCAATCTACATATTCATTACTTTCAACTTATTAGCGTGTGCCTTTTTTCATGTGGACAAATCAACTTCTTCGTTAATGAGCCTAACACTCGGCCCCCTGTAGGATGATTATGCAGGAGTACACTGCACAAGAAAGACAATACACTACTTTTTGCGGTGTGTTGTCTGTATTCTGATAATGGCTTCAGGACAGTGGGTTGCTGTAATTCTATATGACAACAGATTTTTGTTGGATTAATTGTAAGGCAAGGTTAATTAAGTGTTAAATTAGAAACAAAATAGTGCCTGAAAGCAGCGTAATGGTTCACACTCTTCGCTATAGGATTTTTGTTCCGAAGAGGCAACAATGTATAACTGAATAGAAAAGAGTGTCTGACTTTTCGCACATTAACACCTCAACAGACACGCACACACGAAATAACACAGTCAGGACTGTAAATCACGGTACTCAAAGTTCCTGAAATAAGTGTCCATGGAATGCTGTGCGCTCCAAATTTATGGAATGCCAACAGAATACTCAGCATCGTTTCAAAAGGCATTGCGAGCCCGGCAGAAATATGTGCAAATGCAACAGTGTGCAGAACAAGGCCAGGATAGTTTAAGTAGGCCGTGCAGTTTATTCTGGCAGTGTTAACGCAGACAAGATAAAAAATGTACTTGTTACATAACACTGAGAGTCGCTGGGATCTTTGGTTCTGGATTCATCTCAGAGATTCGTACTTTAATCCACAGGGGTCTCGCTTTGTTGCGGTTCACAATTCTCCCCCCCCTCCTCTCTCTCACTCTCTCTCTACACACACACACACACACACATATGCACTCGACCCCTACGTAGCCTAACCCAATATTGCGCCTCCCTCACTTAGCGCCCATAATGTCTCTAAACAGGAATTTCCTATTATCCTGTATACTATTTCGATTGAAAGCCACCCTCGATATACTGTCACAAATTGCGGTGGAAGAAGATTTAACCTTTTAAGGCCTAGCTGTAACTTTACATACGACCAGGTTTAACATTAGAAAATTCTACGTGGTGCCCACATTGCGTTTATGTGTTTTGTACGGATCTCAGAACAAACAGCAACTTTGCCTTATAAAACATTAAGAGATTGGTTTTTATAACCGAAGTGGAGAGTGTTTACAGTGCGGTACGCACTGAGTCCTTATATAAAACAGATACGCTTCATCTTTAAAGGGTTAAATTGTAAAATATTATGCGTGTTATTAAGGTCTGTTATTGTATTTATTTGAAGAACTTATTGCATATTTGTCTACGGTGACTTCGTTTGTGTTAAATTTATAATTTAGAGACAGCCTTTAAATTTTCGGCATGTCAATATATTTTGTAACATCTGACTTAGAAATAAAAATTTCCACGCAATCTGTACACATATTTATAACCTGATTACCTATCAAATATCATATTTTGCTATAAGCAATAACAATTAAATATTTTATCAAATAGGAAAGTGACGTCTCAAAGAAAGTCACGTCAAAACAAATTGCAGTCTACCGTAAGTGGCGCCACATTATTTCGCAAGTACAATGAAGTGTAAAACAATAAGGATTAAATATTACATCTTGTGTTTGCCCTAACTATTCCCCATGCGAAGCGCATCGTAACCTCACATTCTGCGTGGTCGAAAGTAGTAGGTATTAAATAAAATGGCCTTATTTGCTTTTACCTTAATTCCTTGCCAGGTAAATTGAACCTTCTTTAAGTCATACCACTTTCGATAAGTTACAGTCTGTCTGGCTGTGGCGTATGATTCGCAGTTATCTTGCAATCAGTTCGGTTTTCAAAAACAATATCATCATCACCACGACCACCACCACCACCACCACCACCACCACGTATTCTGTTTTACGACAGGCCCATAATCTCTTCCAAAGTGAGTTCCCAGAGACTGCTTACGTCTTTTTCCTCATCTTCCCGTCCTTTCTATCTTTCTAGTTTTCCTTCCATAACTCCTTTCAGAAGGCAGTTCCTATTCAAGACGTGACCAATCCAATTAGCCTTCCTTCCTTTGATGTTATGCAGGATGTTCCTTTCTTTCTTGCTGTACGTAATAGCCGTATATTTTTTACATTAACGGTCCAAGTGACCTTCACAAACTACATATTTAATACGAAATATGTGTTTTTACTTTCTGTCTAATTTTTATCTCAAACTTTTCTTAATTCAGGATGAATTCAGAGCGACATTATCAGAAACGTGTTTCTCTCTCAGTGTAAAATGCCTGATTTTTTGTCCGGTTGGAAGCGCAATTACATTTTCTCAACCAGTCTGAACAGACGTCTCCAACACAAAATTCCACGAATATCCGGCCAGTGGCAGCCGAGTTGTCCCATGCGGACGGACGGACAGACATGACGAAGCCCACAGTCGACGCAACCCATACTTGCTCTTTGCAGCATCTCGAGCGTGCCTAACAAGAATAATTGTGTATGTGATGCAAAGAGAGACAGTAATAATTGAAGGTGTAAGTACATAAAAGAAGATAAACACAGGATAAAGGAACGAGAATAATATTAGAAAAAGGAGAGAAGGAAAAGGTTAAGCCAAAGAAGAGAAAGGGGATGGAAATAAAGAAAACGTGCGTTGTGTGGTGACGTGCTTATGGAATTTATCCATCGTCCGAAGAGTAAGATATTAAAAATAATAAAAAATTAAGATCACAACGTTTCGGAAGCTGGCTCTGCTTCCGTCCCCAGGTGAATGGAGGGGAGAAGAGAAGAATACCTATTCTGTTGGGCCCCTTAGACAGAGCTAGCCTCCATCACTGGACCTGCGTATTAGACGGAATGTAAGAAATAAATAAACTTAAGGAGTGAAGAAAGAAGTGTAGGAAAAATAAATAAAGAGCGGACAGAAATTAGAAAGGAAAAAGGGGAGAAAATATATAGAAGAATCCACTAACAGGAAAGAAATAAAACGGGTAAGTCTGTAAGAAATCTAAAGAAAAATAAATTAAAAAATAAAACGAAAAAGAGAAACTGCATAGAACGAAGAAACGAGAAGAAATAATGTTCCTAGTTGCAGCACACTTCACACCTGGCAGTCCACCGTTCCTGCAAGTGACCCGACTCTGCCGGTAGTGAAGTGTGCAGGAGCCCCTGATCAAATTTGGTGGATGCAATTGTGAGATTCCACGGCACTATAACAGAGCTGACAGCAAGCCAAGTACTGGATGACATAAATGAAGAATGTGACCTCTTGACCCCGAAATTCTCCAGGCTCCTCATTGTTCAGCTGCAGACCATACCAACAGGTGGTGCTAGTAATTCGAGGTTGTACATAACCGTGATGAAGCAAATTCGAACCCTTTCAATGTTAAGTGCATATCGTTTGACAAATGGTTCTGTGTGTCACACCCCGATGGACACGATGATAGTTCATTCTTGCGTCATGTTATCGTTAGTTCATCTTTATTAATGTACCAAGTGGGATGATTGGAAGTGATTCTGTGTTTCGCAGTGATGAGCATAATCACAACCTGACGCCACGCACCTGATACAGTGTGTTTAAGATTCACCTTTCCTGACACTTCAATTAGATTTAACTTGCATTATGTAAGGCGATGTTTATTTTCCCAATTCAATCGATGACAGATAATTTTAAACTAAGCTTCGCTGTGTATATCGGTAATGTTGTGAAATATTTTATTATTGTTAGAACACAAGTCGGGCGATTTTGAGTTAAGCGAACTGGTTCTAAAACTGTGTTTCCCAAACATTACAGAATATTTCAGTAAAATATATGCAACTGTTAAAACAGGTTAGATGTGTTGCAAACGAAGTGGCTGCAGGGGGGTTTCCTCAGATTACTTTGGCTTTTCCCTGTCAGTAACACCTCACCGATATCCTACACTCAGCTCCTGTAATATTAACCAAAAAGTGCATACAATTTTCACGGGTTTAAAATAATATTTTTAAAAACACCAACTCGTACACGTTTCGGACCGTATTGGTCCGTCAGCAGGGTGTACATTAACTGTTGTTACATAAAACATTTAGTTAAAAATATTTTCAACACTTGTTAAGTAAACGTTTTATAAAACAATTAATGCACTCCCGGATGATAGACCAGTCAGGTCCGAAACATGTTGGAGGAACTGTTTTTAAAAATATTATTTTGAAACTATGACAATTGTGTGCCCTTGTTGGGTTAATATTACGGAAATTGAATTATAATGCACTGAATGGAAAATATATAAATAGAATTTCTATATCCGTTCTTTCACCTGTTACCAACGCCCCATAATCCCAAGAAGGGGCACGATCCCTAAACAACGCAGTCTCTGACTCTATGTAGGGCAGCTCAGTTACAAATTGGCTGCAGGTTGAGGAAGCAGGATTCGACTCCCGGCATTGATATACTCGTGTGTTCTTCTCTTAACCTTCTTTATTCCAAGGCGCACGTGGATTCCTTGTCAATGCATTCGGAGAAGCGCCGCAAAGAGTTAAAACCGCCAGAATATGAAGTTGACTCCTCATTCTTATTTCAAGAGTGTCGAAGTTAAGTGTGAGTCAGATGTATTCTTCCCACAAGTATCACATGGATGATTTAAGGTAAGGTTTCCAATTACTGTGACATATAAAATAAATTAAGACATTATTCTTTATAGGGCTCAAATTTAGCAGAATGTAAGGCCGAAAACAAAAGCCTTAATGAACACCTATTAAAGATTTCATTCAATCAGAACCGCAGCCAGAACACGAACACAGTAGGTACAGCGGCTTCCAGCGGAAGCGCATGTACGTACATAAGTTTATATATTTATATAATGCTCTATTATACATACATTGGGAACGTATGTTATGTATGCACAAGCGTAAAACCAGCCTTTGTCGGGACCACAAAATCAACAATTTAATTACATAATGCGCTCTATAACACTGCAAAAAACGTTTTGCTTATATATACATATTTGAAAGTGAGTTGTTTCAAAACACGGCGATTCAAAGAGGCAATATTTGGATGCGGTAGGTTGTCGTGCATTTTTGGCAGGCCCATTAGCACGCTTGTCTTCGATATTTTGCAAATTCCTAGTGGAGGCGTCCAGATTTGTAGTGGGTGCATTGTACCCACTTGCGCCCTCCGAGCTACGGGCCTTGACTCAGCCATTTCTTCCCACATTCTTCATTATTCACCATTCACAGACATCACCAGAGTGAAGGCCATAACCGATATCAATAGACGCACCGACCTAAAGTTTCGGAACCCCTTATAATGAATTCCGTATCTTTTCGAAGCCGAATATTAAATTACTTGCCAAGCTATTCCATGTGTCCCCTGCAACAGGACAAATTCCTTTCCGTTAAAAATTCCTATCCTTCTTTCGTTCCATTTCAAAGACCATTATTTGTGCAAAGGCAGCTTCCCCCTTGGTAAACAAGAAAGTGTGCCGCCTTGCATACCAGTGCAGGGGTAAGATCAGAGGGGGGGCATTTCCTCCTTTTTCTACAGTGTGTTCAAACCACCCTTATTTAAAGCTTTGGCAATAAAGGAAAAAGCCAACAGTCTTAACAGAAATGCCACTAGCTGAAATACACATTATGAATCCTATATTATTCATGCAAAGTGGTACGTCATACTTTCCCAAAAAATGCCTTTTAAATTCTGAAGACTTGGATTTGTCTGCATTTACTTCACGATTGCTTTCCCCCCTGAAATCAAATTCGGTTTCTCCACTATGAACAGAAAGGGGTTACCGTTGTTAGGGTTATAACCTGTGTTTATAATCGCCACACAAAACACATAAATACAATCAAGCGCAAAAAGCAGCGTATTATAAATTGAATGTGGTAGAAAATGCGCCTTTAGTAACCACTGAAATTCACATTTTACTTACGCTAATACGTATGTTAAATATTTTTCACATTCTTGTGTTGATGGCAGGAGCACAGAGCATCTCCATCAGGCGGAAGCAGAAGAGCTACACAGACTGGCCCCTAAGACGGAGCTAATCTGTACATCCGGACACAACATCAGTAACAGTCAGAGAAAACGAGCCCTAAGTGTCACAGATCAACAGCGGAAGGTCAGAAGAAGATACCAATCCTTACAAAACAAAAAGGTATAAATGCAACCTTAAAAATAACTTCAATATGCTGCGTGCCAGTTCAGGCGTCTGCGAGGTATAAAGGTACTAAATACTGGGTTTGTCCGTTTCAGTATTATAACAATATTTTTATAACAGACAGGAATTTTGTATGGTACAGTCAGTGTACACAACGTTCCGAAAGTTGGTCCTACTCCCTGTACTACGCGAAATATCCAGTAGGTCCTTTTCCAAATTTGGAACAGGACCTACTGGATTTTTTCTTTAAGATCCTTGGTCTTATTTACACGATCAACGATCTTAAACAAAAAAAAAAATTTATATATAAAGACACTCGTACATCAGTAAAATTAAAATCAGTCACCTGAAAATGACTCTCTAAAGGTCCTGTAAATAAGTATATCTCAGATACTGAAAAATATCCTATCTAAGATTTCAATAAAAATTTTTGGTTGTTAGGGAATTTGGATATTGATATCCGTGCTCGCAAAACCAATGCGTCATAACCAAATTCGGTTAAAATTAGTCTACAACATGCTATCGTTTCGACATTTCCCTTTGCCTACGATACGATCTTCCATGTGAGTTCTTTCCTGGAAGTTGCTGGGATAATATTTTGTACAAATTCTCATCTCCCTCGCGGAAGTTTCATCCAACACTCATTTAATTCTGCTCGATTTAAAAAATCTAATATTATTAGATGAAGGATTCAGAACATAAATCTCCTAATTATATAAATTTCTCAATCCCCATCACTTCTATGGTTCAGATTTTCTCGCACACGCACACACAGTCTGTATTCATACCGTAGATGTGAAAAACCAAGTTTCACACATGTGTAAAAGAGACACATAAAATTTAAGTTTTATATTTTAATTTTAACTTTTTGAAGCCTAGCGGTAACTTTACGTACCACCAGCTTTAACATTCACAAATTCTACACGGTGCTCACA
Source organism: Coptotermes formosanus (assembly GCA_013340265.1). Taxonomy (NCBI): domain Eukaryota; kingdom Metazoa; phylum Arthropoda; class Insecta; order Blattodea; family Rhinotermitidae; genus Coptotermes; species Coptotermes formosanus. The sequence goes on from BLKM01006068.1 coordinate 12,218, forward strand.
TTGCGTTTGTGTGTTTTGTACGGATCTCTGAACAAACAACGATTATTTCCCTATACAATATTAACTGATTGATTTTTATAACCGAGGAGTGTCTACTGCGCGGTACGAACTTGGTCCTTATGTATCGAACAGATATGCTTCGTCTTTAAAGGGTTAACTAGTAGAAAAGCCCCGCCGAATATTCAATGGGTTTTCTGTCGCACACAAAATTAAATATATAGGGACATCATGAGATTAGCTGTATCTGTTAGACGCCCAGAGACTTTTATATGTAGAAAGACGTACACGTCAAGGTCATATGGTGAGTAGAGCCATCTGTCAGACACTGAGTGTAACTAACGGGTGAAAGCATGTAGCAACCCTATCACGTTACGATTAAAGTCATCTATGGGTCACTCGGATTAATTACGTCCTCCATAATTAATTAATATACACAATTAGATCAGGCATAAAATGTACAAAGGGCGATCCCAGTGGCCGCGCGGTCTAAGGCGTGGGTCTGCGGCCGCTCACTTGCTGGGATTGAGGCTTCGAATCCCGCCGGGGGCATGGATGCCTGTCTCTTGTGAGGGTTGTGTGATGTCAGATAGAGGTCTCTGCGACGGGCCGATCACCAGTCCAGAGGAGTCCTACAGATTGTGATGTATCCAACTGATTGTGGTGTCAAAACCTCAGCAATGGGGATGCCTAGGCCCACTACAGCTTTCGAGCCATGAAAAAAAAAATTATACGCAAATGTTTTTATACAAAATGCAGTGTAAAGTTTTTGGAAATATAATTTTGTATAAGAGTGGATTTTAAGTACGAAAGCGCCTTAAATGTTGCAATTTTGCTTGTCCTAAATGAATGGTCCACATGTGGCGAGTGATAGAAAGAGGCAAAAACCGAAAATATTTCTATGTATTGAAAAATGAAGTAAATTTTCAAGCTCAGTGATTAGAAGAAGTTGACACGATTACCGATCGGCCAATCAGCAAATTTAAGTATCTTTGCTGTGTGTCTGCCATGTCACAGACACACGACGATAGCGTGAAAGAGACTTTGAAGGCAATTTCCAATTTAAAAGTGGGTAGTTATCAGTCGGTCACTGAACAGAACAGTGCAGTGATACCGGAATGATGTCATGCAAAACGGGTTCCCGTGTATTGTGTTCACACATTCACTAAAGCAAGCCAGTCATTCGGACGTAACAACACATCCACAGCGACCCCATTATGTTAACTTTCAGTTCACATCTACCACTATGTGTGTGTGTGTGTGTGTGTGTGTGTGTGTGTGTGTGTGCATTCAGCCACCCGGACATGTGGACGGCAAGCGACACAGTTCGTTGTAATCGATTTCCAGGCGGAATGATTTCTCCGACACATCTACACGTAATGTGTAGAATCCATGCTATCTGCAATTCTACATTGCACCCAACATTCTAGTCGCTATAAATTTCACGCGCTGCTATTCAAGTGGTAATCACAGAATATAATGCATAAAGCTCTCCTTTGTGTAAGTTTTTGAATTCTGATTTTAATCTAAATAATATTTAAAACAGAGGCAATATACATATAAACGTAACAGAGAGGCGTTCGCGTAACCATTGTTGTTGTGGAAAAGCAATAAGTATTACACTGTGTGCCCCATATTATATTGTCATCTGTGTCTTCTCTGGCTGTACCATATTTTTCCACATTATCTCATAAGGGGTACGATTTTTCGGAAAAAAAATTATTGAACATAATACGTGTTTTGATTTTCTCTTTTGTCTAAAAATTTCTCGTTCTAAAAAGAATTCAGCGAGATACTATCACACATGTGCATAGCTCTTCATGTAAAGTACCTGTTATTTTTGTTAAATTTTCATGAAACTTGAATTTTCTCGACAGATTTTCGAAAAATCTTCCAATATCAACTTCCTTGAAAATCCTTCAAGTGATTGTCGAGTTGTTCTATGTGGACAGACAGACAGACAGGCAGGCAGGCAGGCAGGCAGGCAGGCAGACAGACAGACAGACAGACAGACAGACAGACAGACAGACAGACGGACAGACAGACCGACAGACATGACGAAAATAATAGTCGTTTTTTACAATTCTGAAAGCGCGCCTAAATCTCTGTTCCCACTTAGAGAAAAGCTAGCATATTCAATAAGAAACCAATATGTTATTGCCGTTTCAGGTAGTAATCGACTGTATTGAAAATGGTCTCAAATTGATGGGTGTCAAGAGATGGAGGAAGAAAACAGACGACAGATCTCTAAGGGTTTTCATTCTGAAGTAGGTACTGGTTAAACCATGAGGATTGTATGCCGAAGAAGAATAAGAAGATAACAATCGCTGTTTAGCCTCAGAATTAGAGTAAACCCATAAAATATCTCTATGTTCGTCATCCCAGTTGGCGTTTTAATACAGGGTTCTTTCTCAACGAAATAATTAGCCATCACCAACGCATAAACTCATTACGGCAGAATACGGACACTACTGCAGCAAAAATATCACTTTTGTATCTCACAGTCGACGAATTTTTATACTTTTATGTGTTTTAACGTCATTTTATCCTTATACAATTTTTCTACCTTTTTATAAATTACTTTATATTGTATAAAAAGTTTTACACATGTAGTTAGTTAGTGGTGAAGGGCCCCGCAGCAGACGCTACGGACGCACCGCAGCCTTGAGGCTTATTGTGCAACCCTATGATGAAGATGAAGACAATAATTATTTTTTGTCCTTTTCCTAGTAATGAAGCACCGGTGGAATGAAATTGACAGGGAAAAACCGAAGAACTGGGGGGAAAACCTGTCCCGGTGCCACTTTGTCCACCAAAAATCCCACATGGACTGACCCGCGATCGAACCCGGGCCTCCGCGGTTGGAGGCCGGCGGCTAACCGCCTGAGCCATGGCACGGCCCTTTAAACATGTAAAGGTGATGGCCTTCCCCTATTATTACGTAGAGCCTATTATGTTCTTGGATATGAAAGAGCCGGAAGATGGCTTCATAAAAGCCGAAACCTTGGTTGCTCCGAAATAAATATAAAATTTGGAAGAAAGTTGGTGGTGACTGATTATTTTGTTGAGAAAGAACTCTGCATAAAAAATCTGTAGAAAAAATACAGAACTTTGAATATTAAGGGAGGTGGTGCAAACAATAACGACTACACCTAAAGGCGTTGTATAGTTGTTGAATTGTGTATTGTCAGCAATTGTTTCCATGCAGATTCTAACACATAGGATTAAGTTTTAGAATTATGATTGCAATAATTATTACTAATGATATTAATATTACAGATTCATTTCTTTTGTACAAGAAAGTAAATTTTCGCTCAGCTACTAAAGCGACTCTCCGCTTTATGTGAACCCGAAAATGTATTATCATAATACCATGATGTCAATATATCTTAGTTTTCACAGCAGCAAAAAATGAAATTTAATTTCTTCTGGCTTGCAAAGCTGTAGTGGGCAGATACCCCGTTTCGAAAGAAGTTGCTGTCCCCCCGTGCTCTACCCTGAATATGGTGGTTGCACCTATCTCTTAACTGTTGGTTCCTGTCTACTAAACTATGAAGCTTCGGATACCATAAAATGGCAACCTTCATTCTTTATTCATTATAGCATTCACAAGAGCTCGTATCGAATTATCCCATCAAATTCAATTTCAGGAAACACCTGAGAAAGCGTTCAGCAAATAGAGGGAACGTTACCTTGTGTGGCCAAGCAATGTCTCCTATTCTGTATACGCATTATGACTCTTGGCACTCTGCACATTAAACTTGCATCTTAAGAAGCATAAAAGGGACATAATTTATATTGCAGAGCTCTTTTATGCCACCACAAGTTTCATTACCAAATTCTGTTCAATTATTTGAAGGATCATAAATGCAGATTCACATGTGTAATAACACTAAGTATGTGGTCAACGGCTAATAATGTATTAAAAGAAAGAATTCGGAAAATAAGCTTCATTCATGTATTAAATTTCCACTTTTATGGCCTTCGAAATTGTCTTGAGTCGTAATTTACGACACCAAACAAAAATAATATAGAATATTATTGAGCCAAACTGAAAATGAGAAAACGGAACCCCTGGCTGTTCTGAACCTGAAAAACAATTGACATGGACAAGGACATAACTGTTCTGTGGTTTTTCCTTATATAAGTTAACACGATAAGCCAGTCTTGTTTTATGCACTGTGATATAAAGTTTTAGTGTAGAAGGTCCATGCTATTTTGTTTTACATTTTTCAAGACCTCCACAAGTCGCAAAAAGCTTTCACGTCTCGTTCCTTGTGCAAGGTTATTTAATATCACTCTTACACTCTAGCTAATATTCTGTGGTTCCCCGGTCGCAAGAGTCCTTAATGCTTTACTTTGATGTACATAGTCAACTTGTCACTTCACCTGTATCCTTTCTTAACAACTACGTTTACTGAAGGAGAATATATTCTCCGAAGATCTGAATTTTCGACTCATTTATAAGATCCACTTTCCACTGTCTAAACTCGGAGGTAAATTTGATTGACACGACATGTAAAGAATTTTCTCCATTTCAAGTATTGTCCATTACCTGAAGCTGTTTCAGTTGCACTACAAACCGGAAGGTCGCAGCTTCGATTCCCGATGGTGTCATTCGAATTTTTCATTGGCATAACCCTTTCGGTCGAACTATGGCCCTGGGGTCGACTCAGCCTCTAAGGTAAATGATTACCAGGAATATTTCCTGGGGGGTAAAAGCGGCCGGTGCATAGGGCTGACAACCTTACCACCTTCAAGTGCCGACTGCCTAGAAATCTAGGAGCGTCAACCTCCTGGAACCCTAAGGCCTGTCCAGGCCTGTTACGGGATTGCTTACATATGGAAAAACACGTCAGCGTAAAGAAAAAGAGATGTGTTTTGTTAAACACTAATCAGGCCTGAATAAACCTGAATTAACTTTCACTATTAAGAAGGCACTATAGGAAATATGCATGTATCACCATGAGATTGTTAACCTTTTAAAGCCTGGCGGTAACTTTACGTACCACCAGGTTTAACATTCGAAAATTCTACGTGGTGCCCACATTGCGTTTATGTGTTTTGTATGGATCGCAGAATAAACTGGAACTTTTACCTTATACTCTGACGTCATCAACTGATCGGGTTTTTATAACCGAGGTGAAGAGTGTTTACAGCGCGGTACGCACTGAGTCCTTATATAAAACAGACACACACTCCGTCTTTAACGGGTTCATGTTATGGAATAAAGTAGAGGGCCAAAATAATTGTAGACGTCCCTTTCAACATTAGATATACTTGTTTTTTTAAATGTAACGTAAAGCCCCTTCTCAATCATGACTTTAAGCGGCTTTTCCAGTTTTCATCTGTTTGACATGAAGCTGGTTGACTTGAGACTTCAAAAAATCCTCGACCTAAATTAGGTCAGTTTTGAAACGTGACTACCAATCAATTGTACGTTCTCTACGCATGGCGTTATTGCGAAAGTCCTTGTAAGCAATTCGTAAATCTGAAAGATACTGTCTCAGTGTGAAAACTAAATTTGATGCACAATCTTTCTTAAGAACTGACATTCTACCGCGTTACAACGATAGCAGAAACATTCAGCTCAAACACACTTAAATGTCAAGTGCACAGGAACGCAAATTTCTCTTACAGCCGTACTGACCACACTACTTCATAATAAATAGACTCGTGGTTCCTAGTGGTGCATAGCTGCATTATATTCAGTTACCGCTCCACGCTGCGAGTCCGGAAATTTAGATCTCACCTCGTAGAAAATTAGGCTTGGGCCTGAAGGTAACAAAATGGTTCAGTCATTTTATGGGAACAAATTTCACTCATATTATACAGACTCAGCAAAAACAAAATAAATACAAACCATTATGCAGTGCATGATATTCTATATACGCTGACAGATATTTTGCGGATCAAGATGTACTTTGCCTAATGGAATGTGAGAAGCAAATATCGCTTTTATACAAAGGTGTCATTGGATACACACCTACGGTGTTTTACCTCACGCCCCATTTTCACATTTGCATTTTCATGATCCACTTAGCACTGTTTAACATCCTACCATTTACGCATAGTGCTACTAAGCTGTCTCTTTCCTTCAGGTTTTGCAACTAAATATTTTCACAACAGGTTTATTTTGTTATGTGTCCCGTTATTTAGAGTAAAGGAGTAAAAATTGCGTAATTATTTCCACGCGTCTCTCATTCCTTTTTTAGGTAGGAGACACCGATGAATCATACAGCCATTAAACATCGCCTGTCAAAAGTATTCATAAAGTCTCACTTGGCACACGAATACCATTCAAAAACACATCCCCAAACATTAGCCAACTTAAGCTACTTTAAAGAAAAAAATTAAAATACTCCGCAATTTATTGAGCATTCCTTGTAGCAGTTACAGAATCAAATTTGTACCATCTGTCACCTATTGTTATACAGTAAGTCACGATAATGCCGTGAATACTGAACATGATCTATACTGAGTATATACATAAAACAAATGAATTCTCACCTCTCAGAGAACACAACACACTTCCATTAGAAAAAAAAAATTGGTCTTGTATACGGAAATAACTGCCGCTTTTTGTGAGAGCTATACACAATAATTAAACACACAGTGCGAACAAATTGCAGAGTTACAGTGTTAAGACAGGCCGTATGTATAATAACCATTAGGTTTTGAAAGTCTAACCACATGTCTTGCACAGAAACTGGCATGAGTGATCTCGTTATTTCGTCATGAGTGTATCTGCAAGCAACAATGTATGTAGACATCATATATTCATAACATGATTGAACGATTTTCCAGCGCACTTAAAATTAGAATAGCTTGTAAAGTATTGATGAGCTGGAAAGAGAGAGGGATGTGATTTTGTTGACTGCGTGGAGAAATGGGACAGCCCAGTCAGTCAGCACAATACGGTCCGGAGAGCCGAGATATATGTTTCGACTTCCAGCAAGGACAAAAGCCTTTCTTCCTCTCCGAAGCGTGCAGACAGGCACTGCAGTACCACTAGACATGTGTTAAAAGATAATGGGGACACTTTTTTCGGATATAAGGAGACTTAAGCGTGAAGCTTAGCTTTATTAGTACCGAGGTTAAAGACGCGTGGAGCTGTAAATCAACTCTCTCATACGGTCTCATGGATTTGTACCTAAATACGCAAGGGACAACTTTAATTTTACCATGAAGTAACCTGTCAGATTTTGGTTGGACTGTACTGACAGGATTTCCATCGATTCTCCCCACCAAAGGATGTGTCTGACCTAACGTTTGGTATCACATTGTAGCCTGCTTTACATATGATATCGTAATATACAATTGTCCATGTACAGAAGCGTAAAACTACATATGACAACATTTACCAAAACATTAGGCTCGTGTTCCACATAAATCAAATTACCCTTGCAATCATCTATAATACTACAACATTATCAGCTAATTGCATGAACAACATAATTCGAACAGTCTAATCGTCCATTTTGTCAGTACTTCATTGGAAGCATAACTGTTATAAATTTCTATACAATACGGTAAGTTTCCCAGGCAACAACGCTGCGAAAGAAATTTACGACTTGCTTATTGCACCGACTGTCCTTCAGAAATAAAATGATCCGTCATATCGTGTCCTAACCTGACAGCTACAAACAGACTGGACATGTTCACACCAAATTTTAAGAAAAACCATTTTCATATTATCCTGCTTCATACGATTAGGTTTCTGGCGAAGTCATTTTGGACCAAAATTTTGTATGCATTTATACGTCTAACATATGGCACACATTCAGCGCAACGGATCGCTTTTGGTTTAATTAAACCAAAGAAGTCACTATTAAGTGGATCTAATGAAAGGGTCAAAGTCACTTTTTGTGTGTGTGGCTCTTTACGACCCGTTTCGGGTCATGGACAGCCCCGTTCTCGAGGCTTCGTGATCACACTGATTTACACACACTACAGTCGGTAGGACTCCTCTGAACGAGGGATCAGCCCGTCGCAGAGACCTCTACCTGACAACACAAACACTGTACAAGAGAAAAAAATCCATGCCCCCAGTGGGATTCGAACCCAAGATCTCAGTAAGCGCTCGGCCGTAGACCTACGCCTTAGACCGCGCGGCCACTGGGCTCGGGGGGTCAAAGTCACTGACACCATAAAACAGGGTTCTATCGGATGACACTCTAATGTAGTATTGAGTTGCCTTCAGATTACGTGCACCATTTACTCGAGAGCCCCTACAAATGCGCCATAAATTTAAGTTTACACTTAAAAAACAGTAGCGGTATGGAATTTCATCGTGGAAACCCGTCACGGAAAGTTACAAGAGATCAGGCCCATTTTAATATTTAATATTTAATATTAACATCAGGCTGTCAAAGAAAAGGTCTGTGACAAGCTGATGTCAGTCGCCCTCATATCAACACCCAACAACGACGCCGTTGTTCAGTGCCGGCGTCAGGATCAGTTTAAGTCCGTCGGTTCCTACAGTCCTATCAATAATGAAACACGAGCGATATCCAACCTAACAAATTCAACGAAATTTATTTGATAACACAAAACAAACTCTTATCCTATAACTGTCACTAATACGTTGTCGGACTATTTCCATTGTCCCACTTCACTCAAACATTCGTCTCGTAGTCGTTCCTTCTCCTACCTACTTGTTCACAGCAGGTGTAGAGGGATTTTAGTTTCACTTGATCACACACAAACACATACCGTATTCGGTAGGACTCCTCTGTGCGGGGGATAGGCCCGTCGCAGAGACCTCTACCGGACAACACAAACACTGTGCAAGACAAACATCCATGTCTCCGGTGGGATTCGAACACACGATCCCAGCAAGGGCTTGGCCCCAGACTTCGCTCAAACATTACGTTTCGAAAATCGGCTGTTTTCGTCAGTAGAAATAGCCCTAAAACACATTACTGATATTTCGCTTGTGACACCGCTGCGTAAGAATTTTGTGTGCTATTGTACCTTGTAACACAGGAACACCAAAAACAGTCTTCTTAAGGATGGTCACCTGAGGCCGAAACATATAGAAGCAGTAAATATAGCTATTCTGTTATTTATAGGGTAGGTATATAGTTTATTGACAGATATAGTAAAAATAAATATTTACGTTTGGAACAGGAAATTCCATGCCATGAAGGTTCAGAATTCTGAATTACATTTGTGTTTTCTAATATTTTAGGCCCTTTTTAAAGAATGACTGACTGTTTCGTCACTATCCGACGGTTTAACGTGTAACTAATTCATTGACGGTGTTCGTTCTGCACACGCAGTGCAATTAATTCTGGACCCTACATACTGTACATAGCCGCATGTTTAAATTACACAGTTGCTTTCGGAATGAAAATTTAATTACATTCTTTCTATATAGTTCACATGAACCCATGTGGTGCTACACCGGGCAGAGGGAGATGGCTAAACTACAGTCGTTGTTAAAAAAAATGGACCCGACTTTGTTACTGTGGTAAATTAGTCGAGTTAATTCCTGTCAGGATATATGAAACTTGAAAACTATGATCTACCCATTTCTGTAGCAGCTAGAAAAATGGTAAAGTAAATATTTGCAATACGGAAAGCCGAGAAAAAATATAGAATTGTACCTAATATGTTTCCAACAGGAAGTGAATCTGTGGAGTTATTTGTCCACGCCTCCCTATGCCTTCACAATGTTGTTTTTAACAAAGCATAAGAACAACTTTAACTTCCTATGATGTAGGGTTAGAAATGTTGCGTAAGGAAGGCAGATAGATAGACACGCAGTAGTGGTTCTGGCAAGCTGGTGCCTAATTTCACAAACTTAACCCAATGTGTAGCTTCAAGTCTTCTGGGAAAGTTAACCACGTGTCGACTGGTGAATTGTAAACTGCGTTTCGAGGAGACAATACGCTTATCAGCACATCCGTGGACCCTCACATCTCGGAATTAACCACTGCTCTTTTTATGCCACGTTATTGCTATCAATTTTCCTACTACAAAATTATGAAAAATAAATTACTATAAACAGCCAACGAGGTTTCAACACATGCAGGTCTGTTTTTATTAAGACACGATTAGGAATGGACAGACGCATGTAAATACAAATTTTACGTTTTGCTTGTCACAAAACACAGGTCAGGCCTCCAATAATTGCTATAAATTCAAATTTATTCTGATCAAAGAATCTACAAGTGTAAAAAGAATGTTTTATATCCAAGAAAATGGATAATAAAAGGATGCCTAACCAGTCAACTACTTATTCTGCCGGCAACTCTATCAAAGAGTCAATCAAACACCCAAAAATCCAGCCAAGGTGTCCACTAGTTTCTCAGCCGACAATGCAGCCAACTCTATTGTCATTCGTCGCAGTGAATAACCAGCCCAACATCGAGACATTAAAACAGGCAGCCGGTCACTTAACCAGCCAACTAAAAAAACAATTTTTTTTTTTTCCTGACCCATCTAATCACAGATCAGCCAGCTAGACATTACGTCACTCAGCTATGAGCAAGCATGCAGTAAAATTACGGAGTACTGTACATGGTTTTATGGAAGTAGGAGGTTAGGTAAATAGTGAACTGAAAATGTTTTACATTTGTGAGCAGGTATACATATCAATAATTTCGTTAAAGAATTAACTATTCGTAGGAAAGATAAAAAACTCACATTCAAAGGAGAGTAAGCAGTACATAAAGACGAACTGTTCAGATATTCAGTAATGATATTTAAATTATATCGGTCTTTGTTATATTGACCTCACCTTTATCCACACACATAATATCAAACTAAGAAACTCGTGCAGTTAGTGGCATAATGTTTGCCTCTTAACCCTTTAAAGACAAAGCGTACCTGTTTTATATAAGGACTCAGTGCGTACCGCGCTGTAAACACTCTCCACTTCGGTTATAAAAGCCAATCCCTTAATGTTTTATAAAGCAAAAGTTGCTGTTTGTTCTGAGACGCGTACAAAACACATAAAAGCAATGTGAGCACCACGTAGAATTTTTGAATTTTAAAGTTGGTGGTACGTAAAGTTACCGCTAGGCTTTAAAAGGTTCAAACTGCTGCATGTTACAGGCTCAGTGCACTTGAAGTGTTAGTTATGTACCTACAGACCTGTACAGTACGAAGACACAGGACGGCCGCCTGAGTCCCGACGCGGGTATCATGCCAAACGAATATTCTGAGAGGGTTGTTGGCCTGAGGGTCGAGATTTTAACCCGGAACTTCATAAATACTAAGTTGAGTGCCATTCAGTACACTGTATTTTGTTATCAGTGGGCCTACAATTTTTAAAAGGTACAAAAAATCAGAAAAGTGCTTGTGTTACCAATTTCTTTATGGCAGCTATTTTAATTTTTTGATGAGGGTCTTCAGATCATGCCAAAAATGTTTACCGATTCCGCATAAATGTTCAAAAATAGCCCGTCTCTTTTTCTCGGGCAGGTTGCACAATTGGAAAAACAAAGCTTTGACAGACATGGTAAATATCGTAGTGTGAATGCTGCTGTAAATTGTGCTTTAAATATAAATTCCGAATCAACATGTAACTGCTCTGGAACACCTATCGTTCTAGTCTCGTTGCTAGCACCACAATTTAGAATAATCTCCAAAGCGTATAAAGCATTTATCAGTGCTGCGTGGAATGTGAGTTTTAATCGATTATCAAAATGGAAAATACTTTAGACCTCTGTCACATTAGTTGAAGCTTACCTTTATTTATTTATTTATTTACTTATGGTTTACAACGACACTGTAACTAGCCAAGTTACAGTAGAGGGTAAAATATAGAATACTTACTAAGCAACAAACTGGAAGGTGTGTTGAAGAAATTATTTGTGCCCTAATTTAAGGTATTTCCAACGAAATTTCCTAGACAGGCTAATGTAACCCACCTTATTCAGCATAACTATTATTGGGACAGAGATGTCAATCCAGGAGCTCCCGAATATAAAGTAACAATGATATTAGTTTAGTGAGTCCTGAAGGTGGATGGTAGGAAGAGAGAATAATTTCTAATTTTGAAGCAATTTTTAATTTTCAGCAATTTTCACATAATTATGATTATGTTTTGGGGTGTTTAAATAAGTAGGGGACTCAAATAAATGAAGAAGAGATAGTCGTGGAATAAACTACGCATAAAACACACTATACGTAGGTCTCGAATACACACAACGTTTCAGGCAAAATCTACATGGAAAAGATTATTTGGAAGACCTAGGCGTAAAAAAAGTTGACAATATTCAAAAGAATTTCAGTGAATTATGATATAAGCGTGTGGATCGATTTAATTCAGCTGAGGACAGTAAACAATAATTAGCCTTTTTGAAACTTCGGTTTCCACAAAAAGTAAGGCATACAGTGAGCGATTATCCTACCCTCAAGAGAAAAAATATTATGGATTTAGCTACTTAAAAGTAAGTAGCAACTAAAGACTTTTGTTAACGTTAAAAATTCTCACATTTTAACAATTTAAGGTTGAAGTTTGCGAGGCATTTCACTGTCATATTAGATTTACGTAGCGGTGCGCAATGTCTCGGAAACTGCCTTCCTGCTAACTTGTCTATCCCACTCCCGGCTGCCTAGGGCGTGTATAAGCCTTTTCGTCTGTATGTTAAAATTGCACAAGGCTGCGAAACATACGTTGTTTGCACGCCACTGCAATTTCACATTTGCGACATAGAGCTCGAGTAAATTTTCCTGCATATTTGACCTATAGAATTTTTGTAGCTTGTTCGTAGTGTAGTATCAAGCAGCAGGCAGAAATAATAATAATAATAATAATAATGACACGATAAAGCGCGTGCTGAAATACACTTCAGTATATGTAAGGAACTAGGGGTAAAATTAGACAGTGAACTCTGGTACGAACATGTACCAAAATCAGCAGAAACAGGTCACGTGGGCAAGGTAACCGTACTATGGAATCAACAAGTGCAAACCGACATAACCATCCGCAACAATAAACCAGACATCATAATCCTGGATAATGAAAAAGGAACATGTATGCTAATTGATGTAGCAATCCGGGGAGACAGAAATGTGATAAAGAAAGAAGCCGAGAAGATTCTAAAATATAAAGACCTCATAATAGAAATACAGCGCATGTGGAATATAAAGACAAAGGTGACGCCAAAACAAAGGTGATAGGAACAACTGGAACCATTTCAAAATCCTTCAGGAAATACTTGAGCAGTATACCACGAAAGCACGATATCAATGAACTACAGAAAACAGCTATACTGGGCACAGCACACATACTGCGGAAAGTGCTAATGTATAAGCACAAAAGAGTTTAACAGTGAAGACAGCGTTATATGCACCATTAACAGTACGCGCAGAATGGCTGCGACACTGTATACCCTAGAAACGTGGTTTGCTTCAGGTGTATAAGTGTGACTACCCTGCGTAAAGGAGATGATGATGATGATGATGATGATGATGATGATGATGATGCCCAAACCCGGCAGATAAATTCTTCTACCGCTGTAACTAACATTGGTGTTCTTTGTTTCTCTCTTTATCACATTTCCTTCCCTCTCTATCCGCTCCGTGCATGTCCCTCGTAATATAATCTAATTTCAACTTTTTAATGCGCTGAATGGAAGGAGTTCCAGAAATTGTAAAGTTCTAGAAAAGGACTACAGGGATCTGAAGAAGTAAGAAAATTATCTCTTACATCTTACGCTGCCCCAAACGCACCATTCATCAGAGTTTAGGAACATTTTTTGTAATTAAAGAAAAAATATAAATGCAATACATTGCACGAATACACGGTACAAAATTAGAAAGTGTTGAAGGCCCTATATAAAAACTTGAGAATACTGAAGAAAAGTAGAGGGGGAAAAAAGTGGTAAAATGTAACGAAGTTGGTAATTACTCACAATTGATGGTGAACAAGCAAGTCATCAGTTGCTGTGTCTGTGGAGCCTGCAACCAGAAACTGAAAAAGAAATAAAATCTTTTCCAGAAAGCGTTTTTTAATAAAGTCTGTTTTTCTGAGTCACATAAAAGTTGTTCTTCTGGACACTACATGCTGCTTATCTGTTCGTATTATTTCACACTCCTACATCTTATCTAACAATCTATAACATTAAACAAATTATACTTATCCAACGTGGGCTTAGACATTTTCTCTCATCGAAAACGGAGATGAAAGCAATAGGTTCCTGCAAAATGTTGGCACATATCTACCGAACTACACGACGTCACATGCCAGAGAACCATAATAATCACAAGCATAGTTGTGAGAACCCCAAGGCAACATCACACTAATATCTGGTAAAGAATTCAAAGTAGGAAACACCTCGTCCTACAGCCTTCTTGAATGTCCTGTCACATTTAGATGCACACATCCTTCCCAGTTCACAGCATTTATTCCAACAATTACACAACAATAAAGAGACAACAGTTTTATAAATATATGATACCCCTCCTAAGACGGATGAAGGAGAGGCTTACTCCTTCATGCGTCCCAACCTAAAGAGACACCGTCGACACACTGACAAACCTGAACAACACGATATACCACCTTTGAGACAGACGTTTGGGGTTCTCAATTTTATACTGTTCATTCATACCGTGCAATGTCGATAATCAAATCACACAATATTCAGCCCAACAAAATGCAGTCTATTATTTTCAGATATTCTATATTACAATGTCTTGTTAATCAGTCCTACATGTTTCGATCTCTCATGGGATCATCATAAGGGATTCATATCAAAGTAACATTTCACGAAACTAAACTAGGATGAGGCAGTACTGAGATGAGTGGTCTCCAGCCATGTCTTTATGAAGATTTTTATTCTGTGTCCACCCGAAAGTTACACGTTACGGCAGAATGGAGTCAGAATTTAGGGCAACAAAGCAAGCCAATTAGTTCAGTTATGCGGATAAAATATCACATCCCAGTATGCAGTCATCTCTTTAGTCATAACCGTCAGAACCTGTGATACAAGTCCTTGAGAAAAGTACAGATTAAAACTGCGACAAATATTATCTCTCTCACATTACTGTCTATTAATTTCTCAGTATATCTAAATTATAATTTTTCTATTTGTCGCAGAAATGTCGACTGCATAAATATATTACAACTTCGGTTGCGAAGGCTGCAGATTGGTCAGCAACCCGCAGGTTGTGAAACATTCAACCGTGGTCCCATGTCCTCAGGTAGGACGACAGTGGACGATCGCCTTAGTACTCCCCATGAACAGTAAAGACTGCTTTCCACTAGGAGGTGCTCTAAACTCCATATCCCTAATGGAGGCTCCAGAGGCTTCTCGCAGCATCTTTTCTTGCGTCATGGAGAAAAGGACAGACTGCCGTGATCTTGTTTGTTCCTGGGGGCGGTACAGCTTTCTCAGCTCTTCAAATATTTAACACAAGTGAAAAGAAACGAAGTGGCGGTAGAGGAGGGTTATTTCTTCCCTGTACTCTCATCACATCCCCCCGTATACATATACAGCTTCATAAATGAGATACAGGCTGTCCATAATCCTACAGGAACTTCAATTCCCGTGGGGAAAAGAATAAAAGCGAAGTTGTATGAATCCAAGCATAGGTATATGGTAGAGGATGTGAACCTTTATAGCAAAGCGTACTAGCGCGTCTGTTCGTAAGTGCGCGTCAGGGATGTCAAGGAATATGGTCTGATAAACGTTCTGAAGTATACCAACGTACAAGCGGAGGAGTAAAATAACCCTGTCCCATAATCCTCCAGGCCAGTAACATGGGACTTTTCTGGTTGACTGGGTGAAAAGAGTTGAGACACAGAAAATACTGAGAGAAAATACTGAGCATATACTACATAATCACTTGTATGCCTAACATGTGACATCTTGTGTTAAAATTTCATACCTTCCTGCACACCTTTTTGTAGATTCGGGGGTAGGCAGTGGCACACTTGTTTGAGGCACTGCGCTACAAGCAGAACGGTTGCGGCTTTGATTTTGGAATTTGGAAGGTTTCGTTGACATAAGCCTTCCGGCCGCACTGTGGCCCTGGGGGCCGACTCAGCCTCTAAAAGAAATGTGTACCAGGAATTTTTCTTGGGGAGCCAAGGCGGCCGGTGCTTACGGCTGACAACCTTACCACCTTCATGTGCCGATTATCCAGAAATTCTGGGAGTCTGAAACTCCTGGAGCCCTAAGGGCCTGTCCAGGCCAGTAACGGGACTGCTGTAAGTTACACGGGCCTTCTGACGTATGATTCTCATATGGTTGCGGCTTTTCGTCGTATTTGAAAAAAGCTGCAATTTGTCTCCTTAATTTATGGTTCTTCCAGTGCAACAAGTAAATAAAAATGTAGAACTTAATTTCACTATGCAGCTGAACATAAACTCAGTACTTGACACCATAAAATTTAAAGTTTTGGTGTAAGGGGAAGAATAACCTACCTGTCCCTCAGGCTGTTAAATTAAAGCGCAATGTCGGGTGCAAGTTCCTACCCTGCACTTTGGTGTCGCCAAGGGCAACTTCTTCGTTGAGCCAATTTCCAGTATTTCCAGGCCTAACCCTTCCCACTATGAATGTTTCTGTTCTATAGCATTGCACATTTCGTGCTTCCATCAAGTTGTTAAGCGTATTTTGGCTTGACTCAACTATCCAACAAATGTTTTGCTTCTAAGATAGCGAGATTCTATTACCGTGTGCAACCCCCCCCCCGTGAACCCCATCTTAATTCGGCAGAATTCCGTCCACCTCTCCATCAATATTTCTCCGAAGTTTAATGTAATGTATGTACGTTGTTCAAATAAGCCGATCCCAGTGGCCGCGCCGTTTAAGGCGTAGGTCTGCGGCCGAGCGCTTGCTGGGATCGAGGGTTCGTATCCCACCGGAGGCATGTATGTTTGTGTCTTGTACAGTGTTTGTGTTGTCAGGTAGAGGTCTCTGCCACGGGCCGATCCCTCGTTCAGAGGAGTCCTACCGACTGTGGTGTGTGTCTGAGTGTGATCAAGTGAAAATAAACAACCTCGACACCTGCTGTGAGTAGGTAGAAGAGGTGAGGACTACGGAACGAAACATTGTTCAAATGAAACCCGTTCAGGGCAAATACGCACAGACCGTTAGACTAAGTCCGTAGAGTGTTGAGGCAATCATTCGACTGCCATATTAGCCAATGCATCCCCTCTGCCTCAACGACCAATGAGACAATTCCGAACAGACTCAACCTGTCACGCAAAATAATTTCTGAACCGGTCTCATTTACACGAACATCAAATCTCACAATACTCGTGCCTAAGTTTTTTTTTTAGGTGGCCTCTTACCTTCAGGTTCTATGTATTCACGGACAACTGACAAGAGGTGGTGCTCCAGCTTCTTATTTCGACTACAGACTGACAGTCTCTAGAAAATAAAAGATACGAGAACGGAATAAGAGAAACTAAAGAAATCTATATATAACTCACGGCAAGGTGTCAGGTACTGTATTTTTGTATATATCCTCATATCTTGTGAACAGAAGTTTGCTACCAAAGACCACGGAAGTCGGTAAACTGAACACTTGTCATCCATGCAACAGTTACGAAATTCTCTGTTTATATATTCAGAAGTAATCGCAGTTTGAATCTGATATTGCATGAAATGTGTTTTACGTAAGAAACACGCTAGATTTTTATAAGAGTGTTCAGGACATATCTTATTAATGCCGAATTCAAATATTCACCCCATTTAAATGCGGGGTAATATGTATTCTGCCTGCACCCCACAGTAATTAGAGCTTATGAACTTGTAAATGGAGTGTAATTCATCAAATGTTACAGCATATGACATGGTTTTTTATGAGCTAAATTTGAATTACACGCAGTAGCTAAACAGAGGGGAAGATCTGAGGGGAAAGAAGGGGGCAAGGAATTAATGCAAAGAATATAAATGGCAGTTGTTTGTTTTTAAAAAGTCACTCCATTCCAAGTACTATTAGCCGTTCTTTAGAAAGTCAAGAAGTAAGCGATCTACGTGTCAGTTGTATCAGTACATCTGTCTATCCAGTGACCATATGGCCGTGCACGACGCTATATGAGTGTCTAAATCGAAGAAAACGTCTCTTTAACGTTTAACCCTTTAAAGACGAAGCGTATCTGTTTTATATAAGGACTCAGTGCGTACCGCGCTGTAAACACTCTCCAATTCCGTTATAAAAACCAGTCTCTTAATGTTTTATAAGGCAAAAGTTGCTGTTTGTTCTGAGATCCGTACAAAACACATAAACGCAATGTGGGCACCACGTAGAATATTTTAATGTTAAACCTGGCGGTACGTAAAGTTACCGCTAGGCTTTAAAAGGTTAATGTTAGAGACTTCCACTAAAGAAAATTGGTCAATTCTGATTTTGAAGCATACTTATCCACAGTAAGACCTGTCTCCTCCGTACACATTCCACAGAGATTCATACATATAATTTTTAGAATTCGGCGTGGAATATTTCGAGCAAGTGTTGCTGACAAATTCCAGATATCTATTCAGGGTATAAATACACTTCTCCCTGTACGAATTAAACCGCTCCACAGATGTTTATGGAAGTTCTGTTAACGGTACTTTAAACAGAAGATGGAAAGATTACTTATTTCGTCACTAAACATAAATTCTAGTTTAATACGTCCCTGAAGAATAAAATACTCCCGTTTATAGGAGGTATTAAAAGTAGTCGCAGTAAACTTGAGTCAGAGAAAGAATGAACACAAATGGTGTGAATTCAAGACGGCCGATTGAGTCAGAGAAAGAATGAACACAAATGGCGTAAATTCAAGACGGTCGATTGAGTCAGAGAAAGAATGAACACAAATGGTGTGAATTCAAGACGGTCGATT
>BLKM01006072.1:0-12330 GCA_013340265.1 Coptotermes formosanus
GTATTTTTGCTCCAAAAGAGAATAATTAGGGCCATGGTGTTGTTACTGACATAACCTTATTGTGATCTGAATAGGGTGCTGTGGCCAGTTCATCACGACAGCCACCTCACAGGAGCACCGGAGAACCTGTGCCAGGGATGGTGAATTGGGATGCTTTTCTGCAGCAACGAATTCAACGTTTGAAGGTAAGATTTGTTTGTGGATACAAACTGTGTAGAATTGGCACACATTAAGGTTTGTGGTGTACCAGAGCAGCATCATACACTATTCATGCTGGCTACATGCATTCACAGATACTTTAGACTGCAAAGTGTTAATAAGAATAATTCAAGCACTTTAGGTGCAGTGAGATGTTTTTATGTTCCCAAACAGATGGCTTAGCAGTAAAACCTGAACTGAGTAACATCAATACACTTAGCTTCCTGTTGCCATTGTGTCATCTGCATTGACATTCAGATCCTAAAACCAGCAAAAATTAGTCACGTTTGTAATTCCGCTTTTGTGTGTGTGTGTTTGTGTACATACCTTCCTCCGCTGGTAACGGGACTAATGCTGTAATGCAGATGGTGTTCAGTGTACTGTGAAAAGGTGTGTAGCATACAAATGCATACACAACTTTGGTAGGAAAACCTGAAAAAGGAGACCACTTAAAAGACCTCATGATAGGTGGGAGGACATGGGCTGAATTTATGTAGCTTAAGATAGGGTCACTATGTGGATGTTGCCATTATGCTAATGCTAATGAAACTGCAGAACATCTTGCTGACCTGAATAACACAACGCACAAGAAGGGGACTCCTTCCCATGTAATAAATTAGTTGGTTAGTTTCTTACCGAGTTAAATGAGTGTCATTTAAAAATTTCTTATTTCTATATATATATGTGTGATGCTTGTTGCCTTTCTTCTGAGGTAACAATGTATTCAGGCAGTGCTCTACTACATTTACAAACTTGCAGAGAATGGCATCGAAATTTCAGTGTCAGCACATATGAACTGTATTATGTGTCACCAAGTTCAGCTTTTGAAATAGTTTTTTGTTTTGAACATCACTTCTGGACAGATCCATGTACTTCAAACAAAATCAAAGAACTCAAACCAGTAGGATATGACGTATTTTAATGACCAACCAAAAAACACAACATGTAGTGGTCCTATGGTACATTTAATTACAAGATATTGCTATTCACTGGAATGTGAGCTGCTAGTGCGTCAATGACAAAGAAATACCAGGCAAGGTACCATGAAATGATCCTTGATTTATCTCATGTCAGTCCGTAGCCAAGTGAATAATTAGTACCAAGTGTTGATTAAAATGTCTAAAGTTCTCCTTTCACTTCATTTCCAGCTGGGAATTTTTGTGGCCAGTGTGGTACTAAGGCTGTGTATTTCACATTATGTTGCATGATTTTAGCACACGTTAACATGTGGATCATCTTTTTTTTCATTAGGATTATTATGAAGGTGAATTTAAGACGATTGAAGATGTGCATCGCAGAGAGAAGCACATGTGGAACAAAACAACGAGGGAACTCAAGAATGATGTCCGGCGCCTGAAGGTGAGTGTTGCCTACCTATACATCAGGATGTTCTGAATGAAAATTGTCAGCCTGCCCAGTTCTTCTTGGATAAATTTTGCAGTTGTGTTAATGCGAATAATTTAAGTGATTTCAGATAAATATATGCTTTTATTCACAACTTTATGGTTCACTCATACAACTCATTAACTGTCTGGGTGTGGGGGCGGGGGGGTGTGTTCATGTAGCACATGTCTGAGAGAAGAGAAATTCATACACACGTTTGATACAAAGAATGTGGATTACGTTTTTAGATGGGGGGGATAATGATGTGGGATATTTACAAAGTATGATACGAGAATGTAAACTGAATTTTTGTAGCTCAGGATAGGAAACACTGGCAGGCATGTGTGAATGTGGGAGTTGAGTTTTGAGTTCAATACATATTGTGCTTTGATACTGGAGCTGTATATCTGACATGATGTTGAATGATTTTTGCACTCATTAATGTCTTACATTTTGTCATTTTTCCCCATTAGATCGCCAATACAAAACTCAAGAGGAGCAACGAAGTTACTCTGAAGAAAGAAGAGGAACTCCAAAAGGAGGTGGAGGCAGTCAAAGTGAGTACTGTGTACATAAATTCTCATCTATGGTATTATTGGGTGCTCTTATTTGTCGCCTGTTGCAGGGCGATCTGAATGAAGATTGTCAGCTGGCCCAGTACTGCTGAGAAAAGTTTCAAAGCTGTATTAATACATATAGACTAACAAAAAGTGCTTGCAGCTGAGTACATTACATTTAACAAGTGCCTGTATCCTTGTCTGGGTAACATATACAGCTGATGTTTAACACACTGTCAAGGGGCATGGAGCATGCATATGAGAGGCTGGAAACACTGTGCTGTGAATGGATCCTCAATTCATCTAATTCCAGCCCTGAGCCAAGTCAATAATTAGTACAAGTTATTGATTAAAATATTTAAGATTCACCTTTTTCTTTGCAGCTGAGAACTTTATGTGGTCAGTTTGATATTGAATCTGCATCTCACGTTCCTGTTCCTTAAGTTTTGTACACTGTAATAAACTTTGGTTCATCTTTTCCTTTATTAGATTCAGAAGAGGAAGCTGCAGGATGAAAAGGAGGCCCTGGAAATTAGGCAGGACAAAGAGAAGAGGATCCTTGTGCAACGAAACAAGGAACTGAAGAATGTCGTGCGGGCCTTGAAGGTGAGTGCTGTGTACATATATCTGACTGCCATGTTATTGGGAGCTGTTATTTTGGCCTGTCACAGGAAAATAGTCTGCATGCCCAGCACTTTTTAGATGCAGATATGAGAGAAGAGAAATTCATACCACTTTTGATAGGAGTAATGTGGATGACCTTCTTGGGGGGGGATACTGACATGGGGTATCTACAGAGTGTGATATGAGAATGTGGACTGAATTTTTGTGTAGGTCAGGATAAGGAAAACTGGCAGGCATGTGTGATGTGGGAATTGAGTTTGGGTTCAAATAAATATTGTGCTTTGATACTGGAGCTGTATGTCTGACATGATGTTGAATGATTTTTGCATACATTAATATCTTATGGTTTGTCATATCCTTCACTAGATTACAAACAAGAGACTGAAGAAGGACCTTGAAGGAAGAATGGAAAGTGAAGCAACCCTGCAGGAGGAACTGCTGACAGTAAGGGTGAGTATTTTGCACATAACCCTAATATGCGGTATTATCAAGTGCTCTTATTTGTTGCCTGTCGCAGATCAGTCTGAATGAAAATGGTCAGCTGGCCCAGTGCTGCTGATAGAAACTTTAAAGCTGTATAATTACATATAAGTTAATTGTTTGCAGTTAAAAGCATTACTGTAACAAGTGTCTCTATCCTTGTCTGGCTAACATGCGCGGCTCCTGTTTAACACACTGTCAAGGGACGTGGAGCACACATACTGGAATATGAAAGTGTCATTTTGGAGAAGCAAACAGCACCTCACCCTGCTGTGCATTGATCCTCTATTCATATTATTTGAGTTCATAGCCAAGTCAATAATTAGTACTAGATGTGAATTAAAATATCCAAAGTTCTGCTTTCACTTTGTTTGCAGTTTGTGGTCAGTTTGATATTGAAGCTATGTATTTCACATTATGTTGCATGACTTGTGCAGATATTAGCATGTGGATCATCATTTCTTTCATTAGGAGGAATATGACAGCGAAATGAAGATGGTCCAACAGATGCATGACAGAGAGAAGCGACGTTGGACCAAAACCCACAAGGAGCTGAAAACTGACATCCGGGCTCTGAAGGTGAGTGTTGCACCCTGTACATCCTAATCTGCAGTGTTATCAGGTGCTGTTATTTTGGCCTGTCACAGGATCATCTTAATGGAAATTGTCAGCCTGCCCAACACTTCTCAGATAAATTTTAAAGTTGTGTTAATGCAAATAATTTAAGTGGTTTCAGTCTTTATTCCCAACTTGATTGTGTATTCATACAACTCATTAACTGTCTGGAGGGTGGGGAGAGGGGTGTTCACATAACCTATGTATGAAAGAAGAGAAATTCATACACACTTTTGATAGGAAGAATGTGGATTACCTTTTTAGGGGGGGGGGGGTAGACACTGGTGTGGGATATTTACGAAGTATGATATGAGAATGTGAACTGAATTTTTGTAGCTCAGAACGTGGAAGACTGGCAGGCATGTGTGAATGTGGGAGTTGAGTTTTGAGTTCAATAAATATTGTGCATTGATACTGGAGCTGTGTAGCTGACATTGATGTTGAATGATTTTTGCACACATTAACCCTTTAAAGACGAAATGCATTCTAATATAAAGACTCAGCTTGTACCGCACAATAGACACTCTCCACCTCAGTTTAAAAACCCAGTCATTTGATGACGTTAAGGTAAAAGTTGCAGTTTGTTCCCAGATAAGTACAAAACACATAAACACAATGTGAGCACCATGGAGAACTGATTAAATTTAAGTGTGGTAGTACGTAAAGTTATCGCGAGGCTTTGAAAGGTTAATATCTTACATTGTGTCATTTTTCCCCATTAGATCACCAATGCAAGACTCAGGAGGAGCCAAGAATCAGCAATGAAGAAAGAAGAGGAACTCCGAAAGGAGCTGCAGGCAGTGAAAGTGAGTACTGTGTACATAAATTCTCATCTGTGGTATTATTGGGTGCTCTTATTTGTCGCCTGTTGCAGGGCGATCTGAATGAAGATTGTGAGCTGGCCCAGTACTGCTGAGAGAAGTTTCAAAGCTGTATTAATACATACAGACTAACTACAGTGCTTCACCTGAGTACATTACATTTCACAAGTGCCCGTATCCTTGTCTGGGTAACGTAAACAGCTCATGCTTAACCTAATGTCAAGGGACACGGAGCACACTATGGGAGAATGGAAATGTCATTTTGGAGAAGTGAACAGCATTTGCCTGCTGGGAATGGACCCTCAGTTCACCTCTGCCTCTTTCATGCACAAAATTATATAACATTACACATGCTTTGATTATATACTCTGCAAAATCATTTTAACATTCGAAGGGCTGTCCATTTATCAGTGAGGATTCCAAACTTGTAAAATATAATGTGATGCTCAACATAGGTGGAGTCAAAACTCGAAACAGGGTGGGTGGTAAGGAAGCAGTGGCAGTAAATAGCAGTGCCACATGTGGAATGAGCTGTTGTCTCTGATGGCGGCACTGCCATCACTAAGAAACCTGCATTGAAGAGGGGCCTTATCCTCAGCACTCGATTCATGTGAATAGTCAGCTTTCACCTGAGGGAATCTGCCCCAGCACCTCCTTGGTATGAGGCTGTGTAGGCCCAAAAACCAGTCTTGGTGTGGAGAAGTGAAAAATATCTGGCCCTTTCATGAACAGTTCCTCAGTTCGTCACTGTCAAGCCTGTAGCTGTGTCAATAAGTAGCAGGTCATTTGAACTAAAATTTGTGTACAGTTTGACAGGGGAGCTGTATGTCTCACATGTTGCATGTCATTCCTTAGGTTGCCAACGACAGGCTGAACAGCCTTTTGGAATGCAGTGATGTGGAGAGAGAGATTCTGGAGAAGAAGACCTTGGAGTTGCAAGAGGAACTTCAAGCAATGAAGGTAAGTGTTTACATACATCTAAGTGTACAGTATCATCATGTTCTGTTATTTGTTGCCTATCAGAGGATCATCTGCTGTGGTACTTCTGGTACGAGTTTTAAACATGTTTGTGCTTGCAGGCAAATGCATAGTCATGTCAAATGCTGTATCCACGACTTGATGGCTCAGCAATAATTCCTAACCTGAGCTACAATTATAAGACACATTTTCCATTTGCTCTCACCCAGTTACATAGTTACTTGCTTAGTTTACTCATTGTACTTTGGCAGTTCTGCTTTCAATATATCTCTGTGGTACTCGCCTTCTTTCTGCTAATGGACCATTTATGTGAATTGTGTTACAATATAGCTTTAGCAAGGCTGTACACTTAGAGTGCAACTCAGCCAACATGCAGGAAATAGCTCTAAAGTGTCCATTATTTTAGCTGTGGGCCACACAGATCAGATAAAGGTCCACACTCTATACATAATTTGCTGTTGTCAGTACTCTCCTGGTCTAGAACTGTCTTGCATAGTTGCAGTACACAGGTTTATGCGGAGGTATGACAGAATGAGTGAAAAAAGGTTGTGAGCATAAAGCAAATTATTCCGTAAAAAGAAAAGCTTGAAGGATGATTTTGAAGAGTTGAATGCAGAATGTTTAGCGGATATTTCTGCTAATGTGTATTCCTAAATATCAGCCCCACTATATGGGTAATCAGAATAGCATTTCAGGATGTAAATGAATGCATGCTGTAAGTTTGTTGTATTCGGATTGTCAGGGAATGGCTATATTCACTTCACACTCATGAGTGTTATTTCTGTTACAGACCAGAGTCGCAGCAAACAATGTGCAGTTCATTGGTAGCAGTTCTGAACCACAAGGTAAGGACTTCTGCTATTACATTCAGTAATTCAGAGACATTTATCCTTTTGTGCATGACGTTTGTCAGTTGTGTGCAGTAGGGCATACTGCTTGGTATGGTCCAATGAAATTCTTTTTTTACAAGGTCATATCTGGGCCTGATCCATTGACTGAGATTATCTGTTTCTAATGACTAGCTCTGTAGGTTCCTCCAGAACATGTTACCTGAGTTCAGAGACAGGTCCAGTTTTTTAGTGATATAGAATTGGTGCTGTAATATTGTCATCACGGCTGCATATCAAAATATTCTTGAAAGAAACTAAGCATTATGCATTAAGAGATGTTAGTCTAGTAGTGTAAAATGTAACGGAAAGGTATGGGGGTCTGTTATGTTTTCTTCCATTATTTACAAAGAAAAGTGCAAAAATATTTTTACTGCTTCCTGATCAAGGGTAGTGCCATGAATTGCAAGAGGTTAAGAACAGAGGACAGCACAATTTATTGTGCGCTTGCTGTAATCTCTCAGTGGATGTTATCGTCATATATTCATGGACTTGTACAGAAGTTATATGGTTTGTCACATTTTCAGTGTAGATGTTCCTATCACAAAACATTGTGTGTTGTGTTATTAGTGTTATGGACAGTTTTTATGTATTATCTATTTTTCATAATTTTCGCAAGCTAGAATTTGTGGTATCAGATTTTACATTTTAGTACACAGTATCTGATTTTGTTATAATTATAGCAACTGTTATTTTGCACAGAATCATTTCCTTTAGTTGCACCATAAATATTTTATGTACAATATAGAATAGTTTGTATTTCTCCTGCTTACAGTTATGCAAATGGTTGTGTTACAGGTCATCAGTGTGGAGCAGAACCAGCAGAGAGAGGTGAAGTGAAATTGTCCTTGGACAATTTCCAGTTCATTAAAATGCTGGGTAAAGGAGCATTTGGAACGGTGCTCCTGGCGAAAAGGAAACTGCCAGGTGGACGTGAACAGCTCTGTGCAGTCAAGGCTCTGAAGAAGAAACGTTTCACCAGGTTCAGCAGCATCTCTTCCACCATCGCTGAGAAGGAGGCCCTCATACTTGCTTCGGAGCACCCATTTATCACATCTCTTTACTCATGCTTCCAAAATAAGGTATATCTAAATTTCTAAAACCTTTTACATATTTTCAGGCTGTCACTAATACTGAAATTTACTGTCAGTGTGAAAATCTAGTAATTTTTCTTCGTACCTGTAGGCACTTACACTGACCGGTTGTTACTGTTATGTTGCTACTCACATGAGAGCCGAGAGTGTATTTAACGTCTTGATTACTGATTGCTGAGAGTTATATAGTACAGGCAGATGTTGCTTTTTTAGAAAATTCATGCACGTATGTCAGAATTATGCATAGATATTTGTGGTGAGTAAAAATAGGTAACTACATTGACTAACTAAACAAATTGTATGCTGCAGTAGGTATGATCTTTGTGCACATAATTCAGTTCATAATGAACACAGTGTTTTCTTGAACATTTGCAGTGTACTGGTTAACTCTCATGCTTCATATGTTGGATATCAGTTTGAATGTGAATTGGCAAGTTCTTTCAAGTGGCAATTCTTGCTTTGGTATCTTCAAATATGTCCAACAGTTCCTCCCATATTCCTGTGCACTGATACCTAATTATCATCTCATTTCTGACTGTTATCTAAACCACTGCAGTTGACATTGTGTCACTGATTAGATTGGGACACAAACACATGGTGTTCCTAGAAAATGTGTTTTCTTGATATTTTTAACACATCCTCTGCAGCAGTTGATGGATGCCTCTTGAAAAGCTACGTGTAACAGTAGGTTATAATGACTGTGGCACTTGTTCACAGGATCACCTTTTCCTTGTAATGGAATATGTGAGCGGAGGGGACCTCGTGGGCCTTCTGGATGAGGTGGATGGCGTCTTCACTGAACAACGGACAAAGTTTTATGCGGCCGAAATCACTCTGGCCCTGCAGTTTCTTCATAAACACGGGATTTTGCATCGGTAAGTATCTTTTGTTTCTTTATTTGTCATCGTCATTGAAATTATTTCCAGCAGGTCTGCATACTGCTCACATTAATTGCAGGTCATCATGTGTGAATGTCATATGTAATACACCATAATCATGGGTACAAACCAACAGTATTATGTGACATTTTTATGATTTTGTGCATGATGTTCCAAATTTCACATTATGGAGGATCTCCAAATGTTTTTGTTCCTACTTTGCATCCCTTGGTAGTATAAATGTTTGTGTACTGCAGGTGTAAGTCTTTTTGCTAACAAAGTTCATGTTCAGGAGAGATACTACAAGTCATAATCATAGTTCTGATGTTGACAAAGCCTGCAGTAGAGACGTAAAGAGCCTGGAAGCATGAAGTATGTTCCCTTGTATTTCATTGAGCAAACACTGCATAATGTGTGACACAGGTTGTAGTGACATCAAATGTTATGATACATGTCTATGTTTCACCTGTTAATTAAGTTTGTAAAGTTGAAACCATATTACACTGGCGCAGACAAAGATGAAATTTACCATACAGCTTTAGCTGTTATCATCCGTGTAATGTATTAGTGCAGCAGCACATGTGTGTGGTTGAGGTGGCCAAGTACTGAATATGCAGCACAAATAGGAGGTAAAATGCACCTTCCATTCTTGTAGAAGCGGCAGTTTGAAGTCCCCTATTCTCAGATATCGTGTTTTCCCAGTTGTTCGTGCTAGGAAATTTGACATCCCTAGATTCCCACATCAGATTTCAGCAAAATTCTTCTCATTTGGGGATTAGAGGTTGTCACAGCAGTGTTGCCAAAGATTCAAGTCTTCTGGGATATTATGCTTTGTCGCTGGGTATATAGGTGCTGGTTCTTCTCAGACTGCCAGATGCTGAGGATGAAGGCAGTATGGTCCCTTGAAACGGAGGTAAATATTTATCCAGTGACACAGCATAATGTTCTAGAAGACTTGCATCAGCATCCTTTTATGGTTTGGAGATAGAAATGAGCCATCTGGCGGATAAATGGGTAGACAGAAACGACAGCCTGTCCATCATTTGGGCATGCTGCTTGTTTAAAGAAAGCCCAGAAATATGTTACATTGGCCTCGCTGTTCACATGTACTTAGAAGCAAGTGTGATATGGCATAATTGGTATGTGCTTTCCATATGGTAGGTTATTACAAAATTTATTTCTGAAATAAATCACACAGTCAGTAGTAGTTCACACACATTTCTTTCTGCCCTGAAACATGTAGTGGCACAGTGGATTGTGCCTACCTGAGGTTTTGAACTGTATTGTAATACTCAGAACTACTGTATTAACTCACATATTGTATATTTCTTTGATTCTCAGGGACCTGAAACTGGAAAATGTTCTGGTCGGCAGTGATGGCCACTGCAAAGTAGCCGACCTTGGGCTCTCGAAATTAGGTCTCTTTGGAAGAGGCAAGACGAGCTCCTGTGTTGGCACGCCAATATATATGGCCCCAGAGGTAAGTATGATCTTGAATCTTAAATGTTATCACTTTATATTTTGTTCAGTGACTTCAGTTTTGCATTGACACTGTTATGGTAATGTTAAGTTGATGTTGTTGACATTTTTAAAATGACTTTTGCTGAATAAGTATAAATTTGAGCTCAACTAATCTTTTAATCTTATTCTCTGCCACATGTAGGTACTGCAAAATTTACCCTATGGGCACGCCGTGGACTGGTGGGCCCTGGGGATTATGATATATGAGATGTTGGTGGGTCATCCACCTTTTGACGGCAACGATGACGACGACTCTGAGGATGCAGACGATGACCTTGGAACGCTGGTGGACAATATTGTCAACAGCGAAGTTGACTTTCCTGAAGGACTGTCCCTAGCTGCTGTATCAGTAGTGAGCAGGGTGAGTACAATTACTGTCAAAACTGGGGCTTTAAAACATCATAGAGTCTCTTGTATGCAGGTGTGTGTAACTTGCCATATTTTGTCTTAAAACTTCCAAGAACTGGATCAACTTTCTCAACCTTGCAGGCGTTTTGTACAGTTCATCAAATGACATGCAGACTAAAATTATGAATCCAGTAACAGTACACGTTTTGTTGGTTGTATGAATTGGAGTTGAAGTGCTGGCCTCACAGTTGTACTTGTCACCTTGTTTAACATTTTAAAACCTAGCGGTAACTTTACATACCACCAGGTTTAACACTAAAAAATTCTACTTGGTGCCCACATTGCGTTTATGTGTTTTGTACTGTACTCAGAACAAACAGCAACTTTTGCCTTATAAAACATTAAGAGATTGGTTTTTATAACCGAAGTGGAGAGTGTTTACAGCGTGGTATGAACTAAGTTCTTATTTAAAACGGATACGCTTCATCTTTAAAGGGTTAATTTTCCCTGTGTGTACTGCCTGATGCGCATGGCAAATGTAGTTCCTTGTTGCATCTGTCCCCGACGTTTCTTGTTTGTCCATACATGATAAACATTGTGCAGAGGTTCCCATGTTTGACTGTGTACAATTTTACCATTTAGTTGTGGTAAACCAAGAGGCATGGTTATGGTGAAAACTATTTTTGAATCAGCAGTGTTATTTTGAAAATAGCTTTGTCTGGGGGAAATACCAACAAAAGTTTGAAGTAAGATACATTATTAACTAATTATAAGGCTGAATTAATTTGTTAGTAATTATGCTGAGTGTGATACTGTGTACAAATGTTATGCTCTGACTGCTGCAGTGAAACTCATCTCATTCCAGTGCTAGTGGACCTGTACAGAAGCATGAACTGTGTCAGTTGTGAACAGATTGTTTACAAACATGACAGTTGTGAGAGGCAGAGCTGACATGAACAAAGTGTGAATCTGTTAATTGTTTGTTGTTATTTTCAGCTTCTGAAGAAGGACCCAGCAGACCGACTTGGGGCTTGCGAATCGGTGGACATGATCAGACAGCATCGCTTCTTCGCAGGGATAGACTGGCAGGCCCTGCTGGAGAAAAGGGTGGACCCACCAGAGAAGCCAGAGGTTACAGAAGTAAGTAGTGTGTTTGCATGCAGCCGCCCCCCCTCTCCCCCCCACTGTGTGTGTGCGATTTCTCCTTTAGTTGTTTTCCTTATCTATATAGAAATTATTTAAATGCCACCCATATGCAAATTTAATCTACTATAACTGATTTATGGTAATGAAATTTACGTACTATAGGTGAGCACGTGGAGGCTCATGACCTCCACACAGGCATGTAGTGCGTATGGTACACCTAAAATGTCACTTTTATAGCTATGCGTTACTTTATGTGGTGGTGAGTTTTTTTAAGGTAACACAGACATGCTTCACTTTAACCATTGATATTCCAAATGAGATTCTTAATATGTCACATTATATATAATTGTTAACCTTAACTTTAACCAGTATAAGCTGAGAATAGGGAATTTTAAGTCTCCCAGTATTAGTGGGAAAGCAGCCATTTTGAACTTGGGGCAATTTTATTATTACCGCATAGAGATAATACAGTTTGCGGTAGTGCATGACTGGTAAAGACCAGCCACTGTACAGTTCAGTGCTTCTTTCTGCATGGTTGGGAATCAACAAATGAACTGACATTTCTCATTACAGGTACCTGAAGAGGATTCCAAAGAATTTAATGACCTGCTGAAGCCCGATGACACGCCGTGTGTCATCAACCAGGCCTTATTCGAGGGTTTCAGCTACATGAACTACAGAGTGTAGCATCATTAGAATGACTGCAGGCATGAAGCAGTAGTATGGTAAGTCAGTCCCAACATAATCATGTACTAACTCTCACAGTATTCATTACATATTCCCATGAATGCTGCCAAAAT
>BLKM01006073.1:0-11220 GCA_013340265.1 Coptotermes formosanus
CCACTGTTACCGTGGAAAGGCAATAAGTATTAAATATTAATTGTGTGTCTCTAGCCTTATTTACCCAGAATGCAAAGCGCATGCGCCATATTATATTGCAATGTGTGGCCTGTCCGGCTCTGCCATATTTTCCCACATTATCTCATGAACGGCACGATTTTCGGAAAGAAAGTTATTGAACATAACATGTGTGTTTTGATTTTCTCTACAAATTTTGTCTAAAATATTTCTCATTCTAAGAAGAATACAACGAGATATTATCATAAAGGAACGTTAGGTCTTCATGTAAAGTACCCGTTCTTCTTGTCAGATTTTAATGAAACTTGAATATTCGCGACAGTTTTTCAAAGAATACTCAAATATCATTTCATTTCACGAAAATCCGCCCACTGGGAACCAAGTTGCTCCATGCGGGCGGAGAGACACTGACGACGGACGGACGGATGGACAGACAGGGAGGCAGACAGACACAGACAGACGTGACAAAGCTAACAATCGATTTTCGCAATTTGCGAAAGAACCTAAAAACGTATCAGGTAATGGGGAAAACAACCACTGTTTTAGGACACATAAACACAGTCTGGGCAGAAAGCAGAATTTTTTCAGTACTACACTCAGTGGTATCTAAAGTAGCAACTGGATTCTGGAGGGTTAACCACTTAAAAGAGAGCGGTTACTTCCAACTGCGTGTGAATTCAGCACACAGTGATCACGCTTACAGAAAGACGTAAAGAAATGCGTCTACTGATTGCATGGAAAGTGTAAGAAAGGTCTGTAAGCAAGAACATTGTGTTACATCAAGATATCAAACAATAGAAGTGTACGAAGACAAAGCAGTCCCATTACAAGTCTATGCAGGCCCTGAGCGTTCCAGGAGGTCGAGGCTCCCAGATTTCAAGACAATCGGCACTTGAAAGTGGCACGTTTTCAGTCCTACGCACCGGCCGCATTTAGCCCCCAGGAAAGATTCCTGGTACTCATTTCTGTTAGAGGCTGCATCTACCTCAATAAAAACTTCCAACGGCACCATCGAGAATCGAACCCGCGACCTGCCCGTTTGTAGGGCGCCACCGCGGCCCAATAAGAGAAGTGCACAACGTGGAAATGTATGATGTTCATACAGACACAGACATAGCACAGCAGAGAGGCCCAGAAACAGTGGTTAGCCATTATATGTAAATAACATTAAACCGAACATCTGAACTGTAATTCCTTTGAATTCTACTTTCTTTCATGTGCAGCCGCGAAGTAGTCTTCCTTGCTTAAAAAAAATATTAAATATGTTTCATTTTGCCCTTATGAAACAGATATTAGCATTTATTGACAATGGTTATATCCTTTAAGAATTTTACCTTGGATGTGACACTGTGTAGTGTTGCAGGAATATGCCGACGTTTCAGAGGAACCTACTACCTACAGAGCCCATAATTAAAGGACAGACGGTGCGGTGGCTATTCCCAGACGACAGTAAACATCACAATCGCCTAAATGTCACAAGGCTCCAAGTTACGTCGCCCGGCAAAGTTTAGCGCAACCACAACGTTTTGGAATTTGCTTCTTCTTTCATCTTCAGGTGTGTAGGATCAGACAGAAATCCTCTTCTGTTCTGCCCCTCATTACAGCCATTCTTAAACAAGTTTATCCTAGTTTCCCTGCCCAGTCCTGTGCATCTGGATTCGGGGAGAACAAGCTTGGATTCAATTCCCAGCAGAGGAAAGACGTTTTCTACTTCCAAAACATTCAGACCGGTTATGCAGCCGAACCAGTCTCCCATTTGAAGAGCACTGTAGGGCTCTAGGGGTGCGTGGGGAAAAGCGGTCGGAGCGGGATATTGACCACTCACCACCATTGGGTGCCGAGGTTAAAAATGAAATTAGGTATACCTCTAGCCCCCTATATGGTATGCTCAGAACCAACTCTACCTTCATAATTCTGTAAGTCTGAAGATGGAAGGAGAAATATGTTCTGAAATGTCCTTTTAATGTAAAAATGGGTCAAAGTAGGAAACATTTAACCAACATTCTAAGTATTCATGTAAGCAAAATACAACTAGACTCCATCACCGAATGGCAGGGGACAGTGCAACACACAACACGCCACCCCAGATTAGATAAAATGCTGTTTACGTGGCTTCTTTGAATCACTGTGTCCGTATGTCATTCACTGCACACGCTACTAGTCACAACGGTGCCAAGAATGTCTGTCTACAGCGCTTGAACGAACAAAGCTCTACACTTATTGCAGAGACCAGCACTTCAGTGTGTGTTACAGAGAGCGTACGTAATGTATGAAATGCCACGTACATGTTTCGACCAGACCGGGCCATCATCAGGAAGACGTCAAAATATAAATTTGAAACAACTTAACTTTTGTATCAAAGCTGGTGTCCTATGCCATACACACACACTCCACACATCCACTAGTTTCCCAAAACCACATGCGCCCCAGTTACGGAAGTTATCATTGAAGACCGATGAACCAATAAATCATGAACGTAAAGAATATAATGAATAAGCAGCAGACCTACAGAACCATTATAATACATAGACATATACATTGTATATACAGTACTACGGGTTATCCTTAAACATGAATGTCACCAAGAAAGTAAACTTATCATCTTAATGCTACATTAAATTTTCCCTGTTCATTCTTAAGACTTGTGGGACTACGTGGTAAGATGTTGAAAATTCTGATGCCACCATAGACTGCCATTTTCTGAAAACATGAAAGTTTGGTAGTTGTTCTACGAATATGACTCATATTTCTTGTGTTAGTAGCGTGTACAGATGAATTTGCTTAAAAATACTCTGAGTTGCTTAAACCTAAGGTAATTAATTAAATTACATATTGACATGGAACAGATCGAATCTCTTAATTCCTTAAACTTCTACATGAAGTTCTAGTTTTGCACCAATTATGATTCTAAAAGCTTTATTTTATAAAGTAAATAGCTGTCCAATATTGGATAAATCAACCCCAGAAATATTTCGTGCTCTGTACTGAGGGAAAATAAGCAAAACACATTGATGTCAGAGTGGTAATACTTTTGATATGGACCAATGACCTAACTGCATAATATGCCCCATTTAATCTTGGAATAATTTGATCATTCTTATTTTTCCAATTTAAGTTGTTACTAATTTACAAACCAAAAACCTCTGTATTCACAGTTTCTTCTATGTACCTTTCTTTGTAGCTGATACCTAATTCACAGTGTGGTGAATTACTCGTTATAAATTTTATTATATTTCTTTAACTAGATTTAGAAACAACTTATTACTAGCAAACCATTTATTCCTATGAGACAAAACTAAATATGACAATCCGCAGACATAGTCAGAACATTTTGTAGGAATTACGACAATGTCATCAGCAAATATTATGCTTTCTGATAGTTAAGTTAGTCTGAGAAGAAGGTCATTTGTGCTTACTATAAACCGTACAGCTCCCAGAACTGGCCCTTCAGAAACTCCATTTTTAGTACACCACAGATGGGGAAAAAATTCTGAGTTGCTTTAGATTATGTTACTTCAACACTTTGTTTTCTATTTGCTAGGTGAAACATGAACCAATATGCAGTTACTCCTGGAATGTTACACAAATGCACCGTAGCTAAAAATATTTCATGAGTTACACAGTAAAAAGCATTTGGCTTTCACAGAAAATTCCTCCAACATGCATTCCTTGTTAATGGGTACAGATATATTCTGTCTCCTTTAGAACACAATATTTCCAGTTAGAGATCTTACCTGTTCCATATCAATATACCTTTTCATTAATGAACTTTGTTGTAAGCAAACAAAAAAATTTAAACAAATTTATCTGTATACAATATTAGCACAAAAAATATGCACCATCTTCACAGGCCAATTACCAAACTTTTATATCCTCAGAAAATTAAATTCTATGCTGGTATCAGAATTTTCATCTCTTTGCCACTTAGTCTCATATTTCTTAGGAATGGAGAGGAAAAATTCTAGACAACATTATGAAGATTCTTAAAAGCTCAGTCTCAAAATCTTTGGAATAAAAAGGCACAATTTAAAGCACCATTAAGAAGATTATTAAATACACACTCCTTTGAAACGGTTGATGAATTTTTATGTTTAAGAACGACCTTCAATAGTGTATATGCAATTTTTATAGTATTTCTATTGTAACAATTCTGTATCTCCAGCATATTCATTACATTCTTTATGCTTATGACTTATTCCACATCCTAATGCCATTTTGACAAACACCTGGATTTGCAGAATTTATGTATGCCTGTAAATATTTACGTATGTATGTGTGTATGTATGTACTATGTATGTACGTACCTAGGTATGTATATGTACGTATGTATGTGTTTATGTATTACGCATGTATGTATGCCACAAACGATATAAATTATCCATATTCCCCTGATAATGGCCCGGGCAAGACGAAACGAGTAGGAGGAATAATGTTTGAGCTGTCCCCTACAACAAATTGTGTACCCTGTTGGTTCTCATTGTAGAATCAGGTACATCGAAATGCACAGTGAATGATGTATCGAATTACAAACAGAATTGTACGAATTGTATTTGAATGTGCTAACACTTGATGTAGTTACAAGTTTAAAAATGAATTGTTACCACTGAATTAACACGACTCAGTAATTGTCTTGGTGCTAGCGGTTCTTCATTTTCGACTCTTCTTTCACTTATATGCTCACTTCAGTAACGCCATCACGAAAGCTAATTTTTGCTGTCTGTTAATTCATTATGTAACAAGATGGCAAATCTGAAATAATAGTCACTTCGAACAAAACAAAAGAAACTAACCTCACCACCAACATCTTGGCTACTTAGCTTATATCGGACTGCTGTCAGAAAAACACATGACTGTGAAAGTGATTTAGCAACGCGTCACTAGATGGCAATAACAAAGATTTGTTCAAACCATCAGAAGATTTAGTTCATATACTAAGGAACAGATGGACAAATGGTGCTAACTATGATGAGTGTAATTACGGGAGGGAAGTTTGTAAACAAAAGTCCCTGAAACAAGGGCTCGCTTAGATGGCTAACTGTGCATTTGTTCGGTCAGCATGCCGGTATGGAGGTAATGACCGTAAAGTACTGAAGTCTGCTCCGAGAATAAAAGTACAGCAACCACATTCATTTGTCATAAAGTGCGCCCTTACTGTCAGACAACTTGTTAACATTGTTTAAATACAAAATATAGCTGCGTAGAAGCATACTTTATGGAACGGAAAACATGAAAATAGCAGGCCTTATAATAAAATGACAAACCTTTTAAATGCTCTGCATAACAAATAAGTAACCACAACCTGATTCTAAAATCCTTAAAACATTTGAAGAACAAGATATTCCGGAATGTGACTCCGTGTAGTACGGTATAAATCCAATCTTCAAAAATGTTGAATTTCTACCGTGTAATAATTGATACATATCAGCATAGACAAACTAAATGCATATGAGTTGTTAATCACAGGCACATTTTATTTTTTCCTCCGAAATATTTCGGACCAATAGGGTATCGCCAAGAAATTAATTACAATAGAAAAGTGGGCGATACGAACGTTTACCGATCCCTGTGGCTGCACCCTCTAAGGCGTAGATCCGAAACGCAGATAAATTTCTAAGAGTCTACATGTCGTTGTACCTTCGTAGATTCATTAAAGTACCATAAATCTCACACACAAAACATTTATGGAAACGTATGTATGCAAATGTTAAAAATCTTCAATAATGTGAAAAGTTGTACGAAACACAGGGAAAAGTTTATATCTAATATAAATTTCAGTAACGTTTGGTTCTTCTGGCGTGGAGTTCCATGGATAGCCACCAGATGGCAGGAAACAGAACTATGAGAACGGAGCTCCATAGATGTCCACTAGATGTCAGGAGACGCAAATAAACGCGTATGAAAACGCTTTCGAGTGTAAACACAAAATTTGAATGTGGTAATAGTGGACATTTATGCTCTTACGATATTAATGTTGTTACGGTAAATGATATGTATATGGAATCAAGTGTAAATGAAGGTAATACAACACCACCACGAAATTCCAGTGTTTTAAATGTGGTAATATTGGAATGCAACAGCACTTATATGCCGTAATTCATATACAGCCGCACGTAACATAACATTATAACATTTCAGTGTCACAATACTGTAGTAATTGATGCACTCATTTCAATATAACAAGCCTAATGCTCTCATGCTATATAACTGCACACACTATAGCATTTCAATGTGACAATGCTGCAGCAATTGATGCCCTCATTCTAATATAACATGCCTAATGCTCTGATGCTATCTATATAAAATTCAGTAATACATAGGTATGTAACGCTTGAAGTTCCATGGGCCGATGCCACATGGCAGGAAAACTATGAGAGTGTTCGAGTTTCACAGACCGCCACTAGATGTCAGGAGACGTAAACACAGAGAACTGTGTTTTCTGTGCGGTACAATGTTAGCCTTAATATGATTCAGTTTTATTTACATGTTTTGTATGTATCTCGGAATAAACCGCGATTCTTTCCCCATACAGCATTAAATGACTTAATTTAAAACCCTGTCGGGGTGTGTTTACTGCACGGTACGGACTGAGCCTGTAATATAATTCAGCTTTATTTACTTGTTTTTATGGATTTCGGAACAAAAAACGACTACTTTCCTATGCAGCATTAACTGATCGATTTTAAAACCGAGATGGATAGTGTTTACTGCGCGGTACGACCTTGTCCTGTAATACAATAATCATAATCTCAGTCTTTATAATCATCATCATAATCTCAGTCATCATAATCTGTTTTTAAATAATTTCAGTCTTTAAATGGTTAATCACAAAGATATGAAATAGCAAAGAAATATCCGTAAACAGTGTTCTCTTTGGTGTAACTTATGAGTTAAGGTTGTGCCATTGCTCAGGCATTTAGTCGCCCGCCTCCTAAGGCGGGGCACGTGTTCGATTCCGGGTCAGTCGACGTGGGATTTGTGGTGGACAAAGTGGCACTGGGACAGGGTTTCCCCGAGTATTTCGGTCTTACCCAGTCAATTTTATTTCGTCGGTGCTGAATTACCACGAAAGTAATAATAATAATAATAATAATAATAATAAGCTTCATCATGCGGTTGCACAAGAAGCCTAAAAGCTGCGTTGCGTCCGTAGCGTCTGCTGCGGGGTTCTTCTTCACAAAAACTTAAATCATGGTATGGTGTTTTATGTTGTGGCTTTTCCTTCAAATGCTTCAACGTTTTGCCCTCAGCAAGCAGTAAGCCCATCTTATATACACCGTAACGCTGTCAGTCTCTGTCACACTCCCACATTGAAGTTTCATGGACCGCCACCAGATAGCAGGAAAAGAGAAGACATAGAATTTAGTTCGACGGACGCGCGGATGGTATGTAACAGACACGACTAATTGGGGTTGCCACTTTAACTACGTAAAGGTTCGTCGGGCACTAATACGGCAGTATAATATACATATGTACACATTATTCGGGTTTTTACGAACTCTGCGAGCACCACTACGATATTGTAATAAGCAGGCATATACATTCTTCATGTTTCCACGGTTACTACTTAAATGTGCGTGCCTTGCCTGCCCGGATCGCGGGGTTTCCACAGTAACTGCGTACATGAAGTGTTCCTTGCCCCCACGAGACGCGAGGTGTCAAATGTTACAAAGTAAATGGGTGGGTCTTCCCTGCTTGGGCCGCTGGGTTTCCAGAGTAACTGCGTACATGAAGTGTGCCTTGCCCCCACGGGTTGCTGGGATTCCATGGTAAATACGTAAATGTGTATCCCTGTACTGCCCGGGTCGCCGGGCACCAGCATACGAGTATTTCTTTCTTTCAATCAGTCAATCACGACCAACACTTCACTTTATTAAAACAGTATGCAGGCAACCAGGTTTCGGCTCAAGGAGCCATCACACGGCCGTACAGAAACCATGAATTAAAAACTCTATATAGAGTTTTTAATTCGTTGTTTCTCTATTCCTCATGACGGTTCCCTGAGCCGAAGCCTGGTTGCCTGCAAAATGTTTTAATAAAGTGAAGTGTTGGTTGTGATTGACTGATTGACTGATTGACTGATTGAAAGGTATAAATATATACCTTTCAATTTGCACACCAACTTGGTTGGTTAATTATAAATCTGAAATACAGGGCACTTTTGGTCTAAAGAATTTGTTAGGTAAAGTTAATAATACACACTACCTTGTAGTGTGGAAGTTAAGAAAAAATGGAGCTGTACCTCCGCATCCCTATACACCTTGTCATTTCGTACTTCTCATTTAAAGTTTATATTCTACTTTTACTCTATTTTCTGTCGTCCGAAGACCGACACACCACGTACATACGCATTGCAAGTAACTCTACTGCACACATTTAACTCCATTGAACGAAGTCTTTGAGAAGCTAATATTTGCTTACCTAGTGAAGGAATTCCGCGTATTTATGCAACCGGAAGCTTCATTACAGCATTCACAACAGTCCTCACATTCTGCCTATCCTTACCCAGGTGACTCCAGCCCACGCCCCCATTTCCTGTTCGTTTAAGATTAACTTGAATATCAACGTCCCATCTACGCCTAGGTATTCCAAGTGGTCGCTTTCCTTCAGGTTCCCCATCAGAATCCTGTATGTAATTTTCTTCTCCCCAATGCATTTCCTGCCCATTTCACCATCCTTGATTTGATCACCAGGATAATATTTGGTGAGAAAAAATCATGAAGATACTCCGTAAGCAGTTTACTCCCCTCTTCCCTCTGAGTCCCAAATACCTTTCCCAGTATCCCTCAACCAAGTTCCTTTCATCACTGTACAGAACACACGTGCTAAATACGAAAGGTACGTTTTACTTTCACGTGCACATTTACGCGTGTTCCAGCATGTATGGTGCACTACACTTCATTGCCTTAACCGCCCTCTCTATCCTAGGATCAACTGTCTATTGCCATAATAGACTATTTCAAGCTACACAGCACACACGAACATTTTCCCCAAAGCTGCATCTAAGCAGTTTTATGGTCCTTTCCCTGGAATATAGTTTCAAAGCACATGCATGGAAAGACGAAACAATTTCACGAAACAAAATTTTGAAGAATATGCGTCAAGTCGCCGTATAATGAATACGTACTTCACTTAGCGTAACCATTTATCCTGCTCCAACATAAATATGTACAATAGCTGCTTGCTTCAATCGTCTCTGATATAAAACAGCAGTAATATTCAGATAAATTCGGGGAGAATGAGGCGGGTGGAGCATGTGTTACGTATGGGGGAGAAGAGAAATGCTTACAGGATTTTGGTGGGAAAAAGTGAACGACAGAGGCAATTTGGAATACACAGTATAGTATTAAAATGCATCTTAAAAACGTCGCTTGATCTTTCAATTTACAGTATTCTCTCCTTTCCTTCGGGCCATCTAGTAGCTACTTACATCTTCTTCCTCTTCTTCCCGTCACTCCTATCCTTAACTCTGTCTTTCAGTAACGTGATTTAGAAGGCTCTTCCTAAGCAAGATGTGACCAATCCAGTTAGCCTTCCTTTTTTTTATTGTTTGCAGAAGATTCCTCCCTCATTAACTCTGTGTAACACTTCTTCGTTTCTCACACGATCGGTCCAACTGACACCTCCATCCTTCTCCAGTACATTTAAAATCTTTTAAGGTATTTCTGATATACTTTCCGAAGTGTCCAAGTTTCAGCACCGTACAAAGCTTTGCTCCAAATGTAGCACTTTACTAGTTTCTTCCCTAAATTTAAGTCCAATTTTCTGTTCAAAAGATTCTTCTTCTTGTTCAATGTTGCCTTTATCACGGCAATCCTGGATTTAATTTCTCGTGTGCATCTTGAATCATTTGCTATCATGCTACCCAAACAGCGGAAATACTCAACATTTTCTATTTGTTTTTGATAATGAACAAAACATGATTTGAAATGTATAGGGTGAAGAGATGCTTGCTTCTGTATTGATTTAACAGAGAAGTGGAATAGAAGGCTTTAGTGCGGTACAAAACAAACCGATGTGGACTTCTGATATCTACAACGCGTTTCCAAGGGAACTGCACCAAGGCTGTATGCAGGCAAACAGAGCTGAGTTGGCCATGACCAAAATTAGTGAACATGTACACCGCGTTTGGAAACACACACACGTTGCGATGCACTCGGCATTGAATGTGACATTAGCCAGTAATGACAGGAAATACGCATCAAGCGGAGATGAATTAGTAGGAGCTAGGTATAAATACTGGTAACGGATGTTGATTAAATATTTAGAGATCAAAATTAATGTGGATTATATTTAAAAAATCAGGTTGTTCTGCGTAATAAGCCCACTGCGCCTGGGATATAAAAATTGCATCTGAGACCCATCCAGCCTCCTATCCAGTAAATACCGGGTGTTCTTGACCAGAACTTCAGCTGCTGCAGCGTGAAATTATTCGCTTCCCTTCACGTAAGTGGGCTGGGATAGCGCAGTCGATAGAGCGATTCGCTACGGGCTGGACGGTCTGTGGATCGAATCCCGGTGAAGGCGAGATTTTCCGCAGCCGTCCAGACCGGCCCTGGGGCCCATCTACCCTCTTGTACAATGGGTACAGGGTCTCTTTCCCGGGGATAGAGAGGCCGGGGCGTGGGGCTAGCCACCCCATCCCCTCATCGTGCCGAGGCTGAAGAAACGGCAGAGCTATACCTATACTCCCCATCTAGAGCCCTGAGGGCCTGTTATAGGGTGAACCTTTACCTTTACCCTTCATGTAAAACTGAACACTAAGGAAGACTGAAGCCCTGCCTCCTCAAGGTCAAAGTTCATTGCTGTTGGTAAAAATATTTTATCATTTTCAAAAGGAAACGGACGCAATACACTTTCGTACATTCTTCTTCAAATCGTCCAGACGGGCTGTAGGGCCCAAGCAACCTTCCATGAATGGGTACCGGGGTTCTGTCCCGGGAGTTAAGTGGCTGAAGTGTAAAGACGACGATTCATTTCCTTCTAGCGTCGTGTTTAAAAATGAGTAGCGCTATACGTTCACTCCCCCTGAAAGCATTCCTATCGTGTATAGGGACATCTTTACCTTATACAGGGTGTTATCTAAAATACTTTAACAAACTTAAATATTAATTTCTTCACATCAAAACAAAGAAAGATTTCACATAAACATATGACCGGAAGTGAGTGGATTTCGAATTTAATTGAAAATTTACATTCAACAAT